>PVKE010000310.1:0-160759 GCA_004027555.1 Craseonycteris thonglongyai
AGAGAGAGAGAGAGAGAGAGAGAGAGAGAGAGAAAAGTGGAAACAACTGGAAGTCTGAAAGGTAGTCAATCAGGTTATGATCAGTGTTGGATAGGAGAGATGCCTGGGAATTCTCTGTATATAGGATTTAAAAATAAAGCTAACTTGCCAGCTGTTACATTTCTATGTAGCTGAAGCATTAATTGAAAATAATAGATGCTTAATAGTCAATAGAATTTAGTCACAGGTACTTTGCTGAGTTCATGGAAATAAGGAAAATTACTGAAATACAAAGCCATCTGAGTTAAAACAGAACTGGGTTTACAAATGTGTTGGGGGATTAAACTTGGGAAAAACCTAACAAATTAGGAATAGACAGCTGTGGTTTTGAATACCGGTACCTGGCTGTGCTCCTTGAGATTCATAACTTAACCTCTGAGCTTCATGTTTTTTATCTGCAAGGTGAAAATAATAGCTGGTATTATGTGGATTATAAGAGAGAAAAGAAGTTCTTTGTACATTATAGGCAACTCAGTGAATGTTCTTTTCACCCATTTTCTCATAGGATTTTTATTCCACAGGCTTAAAATGTCTAAGTCTGGATTTCTATCTCCTATAACCTCCTACTTAGTCAGCTCTTTTAGGAGATGTATGAAAGTGAGGACTAAAGTTAAGAACTAGGTAAGAAGAAAGGAGTCCTAGGACACTTCAAGTTTTTTTAGAGGGTGCGGTGTATACCGTAGGCAGATATCCAGAGTTACTGTCTTACAGGAATCAATAACATTACCCAAATTCTGCTTTATGTGTCTGGGTGGTAGTTTGGGAGCTCAGATCAAGCCAAGAGGCTTTGAGGGTGGCTCCATTGGGTAGCACCTGACATCCATTTATTTCATCTTTCTTTTGGTCTCTTATTTTCCCCACTCTCTCCTCCTTTCCCCTCTTTCAAACTGCCCTTCTTTTCTCCTTGCCAATCATGCTACAATTGTCAAAGGCCAGCCAGGCCTCTGGAACTTCAGGCTAAAAGAGGTTGCTGGTTGCTAACACCTGTCTCCTAGCTAAATGAATAGGCTCTTTTGTGGGCAGGATGTTAAAAAGGCTGATTAGTACAATACTGGATTAAAGGACCTATTAATGATACAGCATATGTAAATCATGGAGTGATTTAAGCAGTTTTAAAGATGTGTTTCTTATACTATGTATTTTTTATATTGAATTATGATGTTGGTTGAATTTTTACATCTAAACCATGAATTTGTTTATTGCCCTAACAGACTAATTTCTGTTGTATTGATTGGGAATCATTTATAGTTAAAGAACTTCTACCCTTAAGGGCCTTTGTTTTGTTCCCGAAATGTCTAACTAGTGTGTAATACAATTAAAGTTTTGTTCACTGAGCTGCTGACATAATTAGTTTAATTTCTGCTCCTTATATATTTCTGTTGGCAGTTGGGAAATTAAAATACTAACTGTTGCTTAAAACTGCTTTTTTGAGGCGTGATTTTACTGTCAGTTGAATGGACATAGGCCCCAGGGTACATTTTTTAAAGATGTCTTATTCAACTTTCCTGTAATAGTCTCTTTCTTTCTATAGAATTAATGTGTTGAGACACATAATTGGCTATTTAAGCATTCAGAAGAGACAGTGTTTGGCCTTTACCCTGTGATTATATTTTTTCCTACAGCTCTATTGAGGAAATGTATATAGTTTTTGGGGACTCCTAGGTATATTACACTTATTTGAGCACGTGAACTTTTGTGCCAAGACAAGAATGGAGTGGTTCTCTCAGACAAGCTATATTATTTAATTCCAGCCTCAAATCGAGGCTCTGTTTTTCTTTGATCATAGTGTTTGCAGACCTGTTGTAAAAGTGCAAAGGCTGTGATGTCTGGCAAATTCACTTAATAATTTTTCTATGGTATGTTTCACAGAAAGCGTGCTAGTCTTCAGAAACAGAAGTTGCTTTCAAGGAGACTACATTTAATGATTATAATCCGCACTTAATTTCCCACAGGATCCCTGGAGAGATTCTCACCAGGCTGCTGATTTCATGGAGATATGGCCTATACAATTCACAAGTTTTTGTCTGTTAAGGCTGCTAACTTTTTTTTTTAATGGAAAGTGACCTTGGCCTGGTAATTTCTACATTGTGTTCTACAAAAAGATACAGCAAAACCTTCTGGTCTCAGCAGCCTTTTTCAGTGGCTACCACTCATGTGTTGAAATTTGAATTAAAAAAAATTTTTGTTGAGCAAGTAAGTGTCCTTTTTTTTGTTTTTTTTAAAGATTTATCTTATTCTTTTTTTGACAGAGACAGAGAGAGATAGAGAGAAGGGGAGGGCCCAGTGCAGTCTCCATAGTTGTACGTCATCCGTTTTCAACATGGTTTCATTACACACAGGTGGGCGGGGGCACCTTCCTTATGGGAGGCATGCCCCCTGGAGCCAGGGGCCACATGGGGTTGGTGGGGGAAGGGGCCAGGACCGAACTGGGGGCCTCCCACATGGGAAGCACACCCGAGTTCAGCACATGGGTCCACCCATGCTGGGGGCTGGGATTCAATCCTCATTCCCCAGGGCTGCAAAGGAAGTGTTTAACCATCTGAACCATCCCGGCTTCCCATAAGTGTTCTTTTTAAATCTGCTACTCTCCAGGCTATGTGTTAAACGCTCATCTCATAGTTTAATAATGTTCATCTCATAGTTTAACGTTCATGTGCCTTTTTTTAGAATTGCCTATAAAAGTATAATTTCATTATCCCTGGGCTGTTGAAGTGGTTAGGGCTCCCTGGGAGAGCCATTTGTTCCCACCAGGCTGGTTCTGAGAGTAGGGGAAGCCCAGGCTTATTTGAACTACTTGGAGCCAGAGTAATTTGTTGAAACATTTTAACTGTCTTGCAGCTTTTTAAAGAAATGCTGCTTAGTCATCCTGAAACTTATAGGAAGTTTGGCCAACTGGAGGCTCCGCTGAGGCTCCGCTGGTTAAATGTAATTCGTTAGTAATCAGCACCATTGTTTATTTGCAACTGCTGGATTATGTTAAAAGATGAGGGTAGCGGGGTGGGGGAAGCTTTCCTTAAGTAAATGTAATGTCCTCCTCTCACCTCATCCTCTGCTTTTCTTCTTCATTTGCTTTGGAAAGTCTTTCATTTGTACACATGAATCAATATATTTTATCTTAAAATATACAGGAAAGCCTGTTGTCCTACAGCATTTTCTTTGATTCTAACATTTTTTTTTAAATATTGTTTCAGGATTTTTTTTTTTTTTTTGTAGTTTTTATTTATTTCTTTATTTATTGACAGAGAGAGAACTGAACTGGGGGAACTCCCCAGTTCAGCATATGGGTCCGCACGGGCCGGGGCCGGGATTCGATCCTCGGCCCCCGGTGTTGCAAAGTGAGCGCTTAACCCACTAGCCATCCCGTCTTCCCCTAACGGTATTTTTTTTTTTTACTTTCATAATGATTAAGGTGGCTGCTTGAGAAATAACCAAGCCTCTGTTGACTCCCAACCTTTTCCTAGGTCTTCTGAGTTAGTGGATCCGTAGCCAATTAATTATAGCCTTCTTGACCAGGTTAAATTATTATTTTATGTGATGTGGAAGAAGATTCACTAGAGCATAACCTTTATTCGAAAAGGCTGGACAAAAGTAGTGTTTTAATCTGAGGAAAGAGGGTGGAATGATTTCTAGGTCTTTAGCATGAGTGGGTCAGCTGAAGCTCAGCCAGTTTGAGGAATTCTTAGTCAAGGATGGTTCTGTAAGTGGTAAGAATTGTATGGGAATTGTTTTGCAGATGAGCAGTCATCGTTTAAGCAGTTTGGATCTTACAGAAGTGAAGAGGAATAGGGGTTAAGATTTTTGTTGCAAGGGGCGTGGGGTGGGAAAGAATAACTAGAGGGACTTAAGACTTGCTCAGTCCACAGTGGAAAAATTCTTAGTTCTTCATTTTCTCTCATATTTGTCTTAACTCCATTTTCTACCTGTTGGGCATGATGAGATTTGGGTACTACTCTTGGTCATTTTATCATATACCAATGGAAGATTTTGCTTAATCATTGTGCGTCAGAGCTTAAGTTTACCTTAGCCAGTGTTTGCTAGGAGCAGGTGGGGAGGGGAATTTCAGAATATTCACAGAGAACTTGATAGACAGGCACTCCACCTTCCTTACAACCCTCCCCATATTGTTGGACCCAGGGCTCTAGGTGACTCAGTGTTTCCTGACTCTGGACTGTTGACATTGTCTCAGATCAGCAGCTTGATGAGCAATGACTGAACAAGCCGATTAATGGGGGACATAAAAACTGTAGTTTTTCAGCTTTACCTCCAGATGGATTTCATCAGGTTCTTAAATCTTATAGCAATCAATGTCTCGTACCAAAACTAATATTAAAAATGAAAATCTGTTGGCAGTTTTATCTAATGTGGTTTTTATTTGAAATACAGGCCATCTACACCTGCATTGTTATTGGTGAAAACACCTGCAGATAGCAGTCTTGTCTCCTTGCTTCATCTCTTTGGAAACAGCACAAATATAAAAATAAGCCATAAGTTTTGTTTGGTACAAAATTGAGGCGTTCAGAATATGTCAGGAAAGCAGTTTTTGATGCCATACCATAGTTAAATGTTTATGTGTATTTTAATATATACATTTTATCTTTGAAACTAAACAGTATATTTCAGCGTGTTAAGCACTTGCTTTGGTGCCCCAGGGACCAAGGATCAAATCCTGGGCCCTAGCCCGTGTGGACCCATATGCAGAACTGAGGTGTGCTTCCCATGTGGGAGGCCCCCAGTTTGGTTCTCGCCCCCCAGTTCAGCCCCTGGCTCGAGGGGGTGTGCCTCCTATGCAGGAGGCCCCCAGCCCAGTTCCTACCCTGCGCGGCCCCCATCCCCCTTTGTGAAACAAAACCATGTCAAAAACTGATGACATGCAACTATGGAGATTGCTCTGGGCCCTCCCCCTTCTCTCTGTCCTCTTCTGTTTCTGTATTGCTTTGTCTCTGTCAAAAACAATAAAATAAATTTTTTTTATTTTTTTAAATATATTTTTATTTATTATTTATTTTGACAGAGGAGAGAGAGAGAGAGAGAGAGAGAGATACAGAGACAGAGAGAGAACCGAACTAGGGGAGCTCCCAGTTCAGCATATGGTTCCGCACGGGCCGGGGCCGGGATTCGATACCCGGTCCCCGGCGCTGCAAAGTGAGCGCCTAACCCACTGAGCCATCCGGCTTCCCCTAAAATAAATTTTTAATGAATAAATAAAATGAGGAAGAGTTGAAATTTGTTGTTACATGTTACAAATATAAAATCATATTAAAATATGGCAGTGGATCTCAAATTTTTGTGCTTATAAAAAATACAGATTCCTGTTTTCTAGCCCAGCCCTTATAGAATCAGTGTTTGGGAATGAAACTGGGGATTCTGATGTAGTTTATCTGCAGACCATACTTGGAGAAAGTATTACTGTAAGAAAAAAACAAAAAAAAAAACCACACATTTTTAAAAAATGATAAAGTTGAGAAATGCTGATATTAGTGGCCTGCCTTTAATCTGCAGAGGAGAGAAGATACTCAGACTCACCCAGGGTCTCCAGCTAGTGAGTTGGCTTTTACAGACCAGCAATGAGGTCTTTTGACTCTTAATTTGGTACTGTTTCCATTAGATTACACCATATCAGTTGGTTTCTCTAATTACCTTCAAATCAGAAGCTATGACATAGTGAGGGCAAGGATGCTTTTATAACTTTAAATAATAAATGACTGAACTGGCACTTAATAATGTAAAGAATTAGTGCTTCTCAAACTATCTGTGGTGAAGGACCAGCTTTGTGAAGTTTTTCCAATCTTGCCAACTAATATTTTTGTAAAGTACAATAAAAATGCAAAAAAAAAAAAATCATGTACTTGGATGTCACAGCAATGTCAAGATATACTTACTATGGTATTTTCTGTGAGTGTATCTTAACATGGACCTCCATGGAGGTTCTGCAATTGCACACTTTGAATAACACTGTTTTAGGTGGTTTTGAGTACATGTTAGGAACTTGTTATCAGAGGTCTTTGATCCAGCTACATGTAGCTGGAGCAACCAACCAAGAACTCCTGTTCCTACTTGGAAAGAGAAGTTCCATCATTTGGTGGTTTGCTAGATCATAACCACAATTTTAATATCTGGGGATTAGGTGAGGAACACATATTTAGAAATAGATCCTGTTTCATACAATGTGAGCTTAAAATTATCCTTTTATACATGAGCCTCCTTGAGTGGAATGTGATTTTAAAATGACATTAGCAATATTTGTTAACTTGTTTTAGTTCTGTTAGCACTGAAGGATTGTTATGTAGTTTATTCCTAATTCTAAAATGTAATTGTATTTGATATTTAAGCCAGTTACCCTTAAAAGCACATTTGGCTAAACAACTAAAGCATTGGGTTACAGGAGAATTTATTGGTGGTTTTTCTTTTCTCTTTTTTTTTTTTTTTGAGTGTCTTACGGTTTGTCAGTAGGTTTTCTCAACAAATTGACTTCTACATAAGACAGGGGTGTCAAACTGGCGGTCTACTGGCGGCCCCCGAGGTAATTTTTTGTGACCCATGATGCTCTGAAATAAAATGAAAATAGAAAATATTGTTATGAAGAAAATAGCGCTTAGGGGAGATCGAGGCAATACTGTACACACAATTCCCTTGTTAACCCTTTAACTACTGAAGACGAGTATACACATGGCCCAGTGCCTTTCCTGGGGGCCTGTGGGCATGTATAAACGCGCTGACTCAGTTCCAGCGACATTTGTAAATGTTATGTGGCCCGCGTGAATCTTGCCTGTTGCACCAAATGGCCTGTGTTTTGAGTTTGACATCCCTGACATAAGACATATAGATGTTGGTGCCTCACAGGGCCCCATGTTGTAAGTGATACAGTATTTAAGAATAAATTGATAGAACTTGCATTTTGGTGCCTGTATCAGGAGTGATATCTACCTCTTTAAACTTGGCCTGTAACTTTACTCACAGTTTATAAAGATGCTTAAAGGTGAGAGACAGAAAATAAAATTTGAGTTTGTACAGTTTCTTTGAGGCACTTAAGTTTGTGTTTGCTTTTTTAGAAACCTTTTATATGTAGTCTAGGAACAATCATTAGTTTGTATGGCTATAATGTCAAAATAAGTGTTGATTTGGAGCAGGGCAGAAAAATATCTTCATGCATGCTTTGTGTCCTGGTTTAATTTCTTAGTTGGATGAAATGTCAAACTTGATAAGATTATTAGAGCTGTTATTTTGGTGGTTAATTATGAAACGGTTTGCAAGGAAAAGGAACCTTGTTCCCTGTGTCTGGACTGTGTTGGAGAAAGTTTCAATTGTTCAGAAGCAATACTACAGTAGTTAGAAAATGCAGCTTCTAGCACAGCTGTCTAAAGTAAAGTACTAGCTATACTGGGGCCTTTGGACAAGCATTGTTTTACACTTTTGGAAACAGTTTATGTTTCTGATTTCAAAATGTCAATGGTGGTTCCCTAAGTAGTTGGGCACCCTCAAAATGAAGAAAGGGATTGTGTGTGTAGGCTATTCAAGTCAGGTCTTTTTTCTTGAAGCATCACTAGAACAAACTCCCATCTTTCTAACTGGGGCAGAGTGGGGGTGGGGCTGTAATTGGACTGTTGACTGCGAGCTTTTCAGTAGGGTAGCATGTTGTCAGTGTGTGTGCCAGCATGCAGAGGGTTTTGATTACTATAACCTTGGTTAGAAAAGAAGTGAGTGAGGGTACAGGTGTTTGTGAAAGTCTGTGCCTGCTATGTGAAGTTTTAAATTTTCATTTTGAACATTTCATTTGGTGAAGGATTTCATAAAACTGTCTTTATAAAACAGTTCCCTTTCCTATTGAAATCATATGTTGCCAATGGCTTGGAAAGCGTTAAGCGTGCTCAGCAGGATTTATTTTACTCATCCATTATATAAGATGATATTTTTTTTCCAGAATGACATTGTATGCATTCTTTAGTAGGAGTTAGGGGAAAGGCTTATTCTTGCCTAAAAGTATGAGAGAATTTTGTGTAAGACTGATCAAAAGACTGTTATTTCTTTTGCTGTGTGATATCTTTGTGTCATAGTTTACCTGTATAAAAATTACCAGCAGTTACTGTGTGCTTACCATGTGCCTGTGACTTTACTGTATGGACTCATTTCATCCTCCTGACACTCCTGTGACGTGTAGGTACTATTATTTGTGTTGCACAGATGTGAAAATACTGCACAAAGAAGTTTTTGAGCCCAAGTAGTCTGGCTGTAAAAGCCAAGCTCTCAAATCACTAGGATGGATATATATATATATATACAGCTTCTTCATACTTCATCAGTTCATCTGGTATTATGATAACTTTTCATAGTAGGTCTTTAGAAATAGGTGCCATTTCATGTAATGTGGGCTTATAATGATCCTTTTATACATGGGCCTCCATGGGTGGAATGGGATTTAAAAATGATATTCCCTATACTTGTTACTTTATTTTAGTTCTGTTAGCACTGAAGGATTGTTTTATAGTTTATTCCTAATTCTAAAACGTGGTAGTATTTGGTACATAAACCGTAATCCTTAAAAGCACATTTGGCAATACAGCTAAAGTATTGAGCTAGAGGAGAATTTATTGGTGGTTTTTCTTTATGATTATTATTTTTTTAGTGTCTTACTTTTTGTCGATAGGCCTTCTCAATAAATTTACTTATACATAGGACATGTAGATGTTGGTGCCTCATGTTTTAATAGAAAGTGGAATAAATGGTGATAGACCACTTTCGCTTCAGTGAGAAACCCTGATCACTTTAGAAAGTTAAAACTTTGTTATTTGGGCTGGAGACATGTGTCCTTTTGGTAGGTGGCAGGCCCTGTGAGGACTGGCTTGGAGAATCACAGAGGAAGCATCATTTAATTTTTTCCTCTAACCTCTCTCTCTCACATTTTGGAGACTGCTGCTGAGACTTTTGTAAGAAAAACTATGAGAAGCCTGTCATATGTGAGGTGCCCTACTGGGTAATCACATCTTTCACAGTTTATTTGTATGATTGGTGCAGTTTTTACATGCTTTTGATTTCAAGCCAGGGTACTTCTGGCTGAATGCTGAGCTGAAATTGCAGGGAGAGTTCATTCTGCTTCTGTTGCCTTTTAAAAGGCTCATTGCTCCTGACTCAGGGGGAGCTCAGATAAAAATACCTGGATGGGTCGGTCACAGGTAATGTCTGAAATGTATTTCAGGTGGTTGAGCCAGCAACTGGTTGTGCTTAAAGAATTTTTTTTCCTGCCATAGTAGGGATTGCAAATATATATGAAATGTGCTTTTGTTTTACAAACTTTTCATTTTCCTTAGTTCCTCATTGGGGTTGGACAGTTAGGTGAATAATTGTACTTCTATAGTCACATACATCTGCTTTTCCCCATCATCCCTAAACCTTGGCAGCCAGTAATCTATTCTCAGTTTCTGTAATTTTATGGAACATTTCTGAAATATTGTGGAAATGGAATC
The DNA here is from genome assembly GCA_004027555.1 of Craseonycteris thonglongyai. Lineage (NCBI taxonomy): Eukaryota > Metazoa > Chordata > Mammalia > Chiroptera > Craseonycteridae > Craseonycteris > Craseonycteris thonglongyai. The sequence goes on from PVKE010000310.1 coordinate 9,498, forward strand.
ATAACAGAATGTGACCTTCTGAAATGGGAATTTTTCACTTAGCATGGTGCTCTCCACATTCAAGTTGTTGTGTGTAGCAATAGTCCATTCTTTATTGCTAAGTTAGTATTCCTTGGTATGGATGTACCACACTTTTTTTAAAACCATTCACCTACCTGTTGAAGGACATTTTGTTTGTTTTTAGTTTTTGGCTCACTGATAAAGCTGTTATTAACATTTGTGTACAAGTGTTTGTGTGGATATAAGTTTTAATTTCTCTGGGTTACGTGCCCAGGAATGCAATTGCTGTGTCTTTTGGTAAGTGTATGTTCTTTTTTTTTTTTTTTTTAAAGGTTGGACACCTGCTTTAATATTTTAAAGATTTATTTATTTTTATTGTTTTTGACAGAGAGAAATACAAAGACAGCGAGAAGGGGGAGGGCCCAGAACAGTCTCCATAGCTGTATATCTTTGGTTTTTCCACGTAGTTTCATTCCACAGGTGGGTGCGGGGCTGTACAGGGCAGGAACTGGGCCGGGGTCTCACCCCGGTGAGAACCGAACTGGGGGTACTCCCCAGTTCAGCATGTGGGTCCACACAGGCCGCCGCTGGGACTCGATCCCCAGTCCCCGGGGCTGCAAAGTGAGTACTTAACCCACTGAGCCATCCCGGCTTCCCCATGTTTAGTTCTTTAAAGAAACTGCCAACCGATTTTCTAGCATGGCAATAACATTTTACAGTCCCATCAATGATGTACGAGACCCAGTTTCTCTGCATCCTTGCCAGTTTTTTATATTGTCACCATTTTTTATTTTAGCTTTTTTAGTAGGTAGCACATCTGGTTTTTAGGTTTGTCAGGTTACTTAGTAAAACACATTTGACTGACAAAGAGCAAAGATTTTTGAGTTGTGTGTTGTCAGCCCTCCATGTGGGTCTGGCTCCATACAGTGTTCAGTGCTCTGTTGACTTGCTTTTTAATCCCCCTGCTATGCTCTCCTTGAGAGAGGGAAGACTAACCAAGACCAGACTTAGGGGAAAGTAAGAACTGTGAGCTCAAGACTCACTCCCTTTATCTGGTGGTACCCAGCACATCCCTGCCGCCTTTAGCACAGTGCTGCCAGGGATGGTGAATGAGCAAACAGTGCTATCCCCAAACGATGAATTTTTGGTTAATGCTTTATAAATTTGCCTCAATGAATTTAGCCTTAAATATACTGAAAATTTGGCTCAGAATGGCCCTAACAACTTGTTCAAATTGTTTTCATTTTATACAGTATTTCTGATAATATTAATTAGCTAACATTGCTCATTTAAAAATACTAAAATAGCACAAAAGTATATATAACAAAGCAGAAGGTAAACCCCCATTCCTATTAGAAGTAACTATTATTAAATGATTCTAGACTTTTTTTTTTTATTGTTAAATTTATTTGGGTGACATTGGTGATTCTAGATTTTTTAATTGTGTTTTGTATTCTTTCTGTCTGTCTGTATGTATTCTGTGTGTGTTTGTGTGTGTTCATTTTCCACCTGCTGTTCTGTGGTGCTTTTTTTCCCCAATGGATTATGTATTATGGGCATTTTTCTGTGATTTTTTTTTCTTTAAAGCGCTTAATACCTGGGACAGAACTTAGGGTTTCTTTCTCTAACCCTTTCTTTTTTTCTTATAAAAGGGATGAGAGAGATAGTTTTGAAAGACCTAAACAATATATATTTTATTCCTGCTATAGGAGTTTGGGTTGAAATAAGGTTGTAGCTTTATTTGCAAGTAAATCAGTAGAGTTCTGGATATTAGTATCTATCCATTTTATTATAAATAATGCAAGTCTGATTTTATGATGTGATCTCTTGCAGAACCTTGAGGGAAACAAGAACTGTGAGCCCAATAATCTTTAGAGAACATGTAGCCCTTTGGGTATTCGCCTGCTCATCAGCTGCTTAGTCAGATGGAGTGTTTTCTTAAGTGCTGCTGAAATACGCAGTTCAGTCTTTATTTTGAATTCTCTCCCTCTCTGTCTTCTCTCCCTCTTCCATTACTTTGATTACCTTGATGAGACATTCAAGCTGAGCAGCCTTATCCTTTTATTTCTAAAGCCTACAGAAGCCAGTTTGAAGATTAAGTTTAGGTGAACAGGTAATCTTATATACTTGGCGAGACATCACCCATGAAGATGAAACATGTCAACAAAGGGCTCCTCGACTTGGGGACCTGAATGAAGGTAACTTAATTTTGTAGCATTTTTAGTGGAAATGAGGGTGAAAACTTAGGAAGTTTGACTTACTGGAGGCAGGTCATGAGTATGGGTTGAGGGATTGGGAGGGAGAGAGAAGAGAAAAGAAGAGAGGAGAATTATGTGTATGAGTACATTTGGGGAGGAGAGGAATCCAGAGGCCTACAGTAGAGAAGAATTATGAATTCAGGAAATCTTCAAAGTCAAATTATGGAATCTTTGTTCTGAGAGGGTGGTGACTGGGGAGTACCGGTAGGACAGGAGCTTTCTAGTTAGTTCATTATGAAGCTATTGGAGTTGTTTAGATGATTAGAGTTTGATGACAAAGGCCTTTTCCATGCCCTTTTTCTAAATTAGCAGCTCAAGGAGAAAAATAAAGAAGAAATAGCTTCGTATAGAAAATTATACCCATCAAATGGTTCCATGATTTTCGTTACCAGGTGTCTAAAGTGAGCCAGCTTCCCAAGAGAGCCGTTTGGTCATGTGCTGATTCTGATTCCCTTTCTCCCAAGCTTGTCTTTAGGTCCTCAGACTGTGTCTTGCCAGCTTTGGGTTTTCCTTTTCCTGCAGGCTTGTTACATTTTCAGTTCCTGACTTCTAGGAACCTTAATATTTCGTTGTGCCTGAGGTAGGCATTTGCTCTACCCTTGGTATTGAATACCTTTCTGAAGTGTGAAGCATTATACCACAGTGGATAATAAAGTGCCCACAATGATATTACAGAACAGATTCTGGTAACTGTGCCAGTGGGGACAGCCTCAGTCAGTTCATGTGCCCTCGTGCAGCTCAGGGCTTGTTTTGCAGCAAAGTGCTGTGAAGTAGGTTGTGCCTCACACAGTGCCAATTCCTGTATCTGAACATGAAAGTGGCTCGTTAAAGATTAAAGGGACTGCCTGGTCCTTCTGGCCTCAGGATGGAATGATCCCTGCCATGGCGACAGCCTTTGTCTCCCAGGAGAGGCCATTTTATACAGCAGGTTTGTGCTTCCAAATGTTACAGGAAGCTTGCGTAGGCTGATGCTGTGGTGATAAGTTGGCATTTGGGTACTCCCAAGATATATGAGCTATATAACATCCCATGGTTTGAATTTCTGGGCAAAACTGCCTCATCAGGAAGTCAGAAGCCTCTGTTTTAATCCTGTCTTTGGCGAGGTTTTCTCCTTTGTTTTATATGACTGTTCTGTTGAGTCAAATGAACTTTAATTTTCACAGCTGTAAAAATTCCATTAAGCCCCTTGTACTGCATCCCAGGTGTAAAAATGTCTCCGTATAAGGCGACTGTGGATGATAGCTAAAATCCTTACTAGTAGTTAGAATAATTGTCTCTGGAGGATTGAAGAAAATAATGGTCCAATCGACAAATTCAGTTCAATTGTTACCTTCTTGGTGGTTCTTGTGGGTGAGGGGACTAATGTCTAAGAACTGCCTAGTGAGGCTGTAGTTCAATTTGGAGGTCTTTGAACAGAATTTTTCATTTTATTGGGAATAATGCTTTGGGACATAGCTATGTATGTTTTGTCTCTCAAAACATGTTCTAAGGCCAGTCTGCATTAGAATCACTTGGGAGAGGGAGATGCTTATTAAGAATTCTGATTCTGGAGTGCCTCTCTGCTTCTAATAATTCATTGGCTAGGAGTGGGAAGAGTAATGATCCTTTTCTTTTCTTTTTTTTTCACTCCTAGTTTATTGTCTATTGTAATGATCCTTTTCAATAAGCACCCCTGTTGGTTCTTAAGTGCCATTAGAGTTGATTCTCATATATCCTAAAATGTACTCCATTTTTCATGTTTAAGTTCTGTGTTTTATTAGATGACAGATGTTTGGTTGACATGCATATTGTCCATTTTGAAGAGGGGGTATACCGGTTAAAAAAAAAGATGGTTATAAAATCCCAGAACACCAAAGATTAGAATTTGGCAGTGTCCCTAATTTTCAACATGGTGAGACAGCCACTGCTTCCTGGAAATTTGAGTTTATCCGTTCACCAATCAAGAAAAGGATATGGACATAGGTAAGATCAGTTTTATTACAAAGAAGAAATGTGTAATATCATTTATGATGTTGGGAATGGAAAATCAGGCGTTGAGAGAGCAGCAAGGGAAAAGATAAAAGTAGTTTATAAATGCTAAAAAATTTATTTTTATTTTTTTTATTTTTTAAAGATTTATTTTATTGTTTAGACAGAGAGGGAGAGACAGAGAAGGGGGAGGGCCCAGAGCAATCTCCATAGTTGTATGTCATCAGTTTCCCACGTGGTTTCATTCTATACAGGTGGGTGGGGTCTCCACAGGGCGGGAACTGGGCTGGTGGCCTCCCGCATGGGAGGCACACCCCCTTGAGCCAGGGACCCAAAGGGCAAGGTGACCAGACGTCCCGCTTTTGGCGGGACAGTCCCAATTTTTAACAATTTGTCCCGCGTTGTTTTAAAAAAGTCCCGATTTTTGGAAAGAATGCACGATAAGCTAGGGAACGGCAGGAGATAGACCAAATTTTTAATAAAGAACCCCCTTCCCCCCCGGTCAATGGTGTCCCGCTTTACCAATGTTAAAATCTGGTCACCTTACCAAAGGGGTGGGGGTGGGTAGGAACTGAACTCTGGGGGGCTCCCTTATGGGAAGCACACCTCAGCTCAGCATATGGGTCCAAAAGTGCCAGCGCTGGGATTTGATCCTCAGAACCTGGGGCTGTAAAGCAAACATTTAACCTGCTGAGCCATCCTGGCTTCCCCAATAAATGGTAAAATATTTTAAACTTCAGCTGAATTTTATATCACCAAGTAATATTTGGATATATGCCTGTTGTTAAAAAAGTTTGAATACTGATAAAGCTAAAAATACCTCTTCGGTTTGTTCCCATTGCAATTCCCTTCCAGGCCTGTGTATCCTCCCATATTTTTTTGTATATATGTGGTAATTTTCCATGGGTTTTGAAAGACTATAGAATCCTGAGAAATGAATATTTTTTATTTTATAATGTTTAGATATAGTGCAGAAAAAAAACAAAACAAGTGTGGGCTATCAATGGCATTACATGTTTCTGTTCAAGTAAAACAATGGTATGGGTGTGTTCAAATATATATATATGTACACATATGTATACACACAACTCATATGTACACACACCTATAACATCTGTTGTGACCACTCTTAAAAAGTAAACCTATGTAGCTTTAGATGGTAAATTACTTGTCTGAGTTTTAAGCTAATGTATCAAAAGAAAAACACAAAGCCACAATTACTTAAAATTTTTCATATAGTCTTATATCTTCATAATTTTAATACAACATTGTAAAACCTCAAGTGCGTGAAACCATTACTTTAACTTTAGCATCTTTTTTAAGCTCTAAATATGTAATCCTCAGCCTTTCCAGTCAAAAAGGAGGAACTAGGATGGAGTATGGTTATATTTGGGGGAAAATGATTGGAACCTTACAGAATCTCAAACAGGGAAATGATAATCTATGCTCGCTCTCACCTGCTAAATGGTGTTTACTTAGCAGAATTGTAAGTTCTGATGTTTCTGGCCCTCATATTGCTCTTCACAGAATTACATTTATTTCCTAGGCACTTGAATACATAATGAGTCAGAAGTTTCTAACAATACTGAGTTTTTTCTAAAAGAGGTTCCATATTTGTCTATACTGCATGTGCCTTGAGAGTTGCTCCATATCAGAATTATTTGTGATTTATCATCAACCACAGTGATATGTTTAAGTGTGGTCCAAGAGATAATGGTTGTCAACTGCTGTAAACATCATTTGAAAAGGGTTAATTATCATACACTATAGGAAGACTTTCCTTCTGAAAAGGAAAATGCAGAAGGGGAGGAAATAAAAGAGGAAACAAAGTCTTGAAGAAGCTCACTGTGGCTATCCTACTGGAAAAATTAAGGGGAATTAAGTGCTTTGGATAAATAAGTTTTTAAAAACACTAGCCCTTGAAAAGGAATAAAATTAATCAAGGAATAAAATTCCTTGATTGCAAGGAATAAAAGGAATAAAATTAATATGGGTTTATAAAACCCAAATTATGACAGTCTACATATATATTTTAATTGACTTAATAACATTTGTTGAACGACCATGGGTTGGCAGCTACATCCAGCATTTGTGCTGTGTGAGACTTACATTGAAGGTGTCGGGGGGTAGGGGATGGGACTGACTGAGTCTAGGTGTGGTAACCTCTAATGCCCATGCTTAGAAATAGCTACTGACCATGGGAAATTTTGAGCAGGAAACAGAAGGATCTGATAAGAACTTTAGTTTCTTTTTTGTCAAATGAAAACACATAGAAAGCATGGTCTTAATCTTTTGTTTTCTTTACATAGCACCCATGCCAATTCTAACCTGTCAGGTTAAATTCAATAATAATTAATTGCTGTTGATGAGCCAGTCATTCTAGAATTGATTTTTTTTAAAAGCTGGCCAATAAATGAGAATCAACATAAATTTATGGGTTTGTTGTTTTTTTTTTTTCTTTTAAAAGCAAGTGTTAATGCATTTTTCACAGACTCCTATAGTTCTGAAACATCTAGGTGTGACACAGGATAATTTAGCTTTAGTATAGAGAATATGGCAGCTGATAAAACAAAAATCCACCAGTATTTGTCTTAGAGGACTTGAATTATCTAAGGAAATAGTTCAGGGAAGACCTAGTGGAGAAAAAGAACAGTGAACCTGTTTAGAAAGGGACAAAAATTCACCCTGATGATTAAACCAGCCTGTGGTGACTGAGCAGGTTCCACTAGCCCTCTGACCCAGGTGTTCTAATTTGTAAATGCAAAGTGATTATCAGCTTCTTGGGGAAAATGTTCAGAGCTGTGAACCTCCTACCTTCAGTAATCTTGCTGTTTTGAGCCCAGCTGTTCTCAGATGAAATTTCAGAAAGTGACCACTGGAGCTTTCTGGGTAAGAGCTCCAGAGGCTGCTGAGTAAGCAGCAGTAAGGGAATAAGGTTTACCTGTTCTCAGTAATCAGCACTCAATTAAAAAAAAAATCACCTCTTCTAGGTTGCAGTTGACTGTGGTTGGCTCAGGCTGAGTTGTTTGGGAAATATGAGTTTTGCCTAGCATGAGTCAGCACGGCCCTGGGTAAGCTGCCTGCTCTGTTGCAATCTTGCTTACCCAAAGATATGTCCCCAGGCGGCACCATTCACTTTGCCTGAAAGCCACTGCTGTTGGTTCCTGAGATGATCTCATGTGAACATGGCTTTAAGGATCTCAGCAGCAGAAACTGGAGGCAGCTTGCTTTCTGCCATGGCAGTGCTTTGAAGCAGGCAAAATCAGGTAACCCCAGACTGTTTTCTTTTAGTTTCATTATTTATACTGAGTTGCAGTAGGAGCTGGGAAAATCCTTAGCCTTCAAAAGTGAGTCAGCCTTATCAATTTGAGTATCTTACTGTGAGTCATTCGACTACTTAGGACTTAAGGGGAAAAGTTTATAATCATTTGGGATCTGGATGTGGTTTTAGACCTGTTGGACCATTTATTATATAAACCTTAAGGAAGTCAAACAGCTTTACAGCTTTACCCATCTTTAGCTCTTGTGTTTTCTGTTCTTTTTGTGTCTTGTGAAAAATAGTTAAACTAAACCATTGTTGAAGAGAGAAAAGCAAACGTAATTGCTAATCTACCTAATAATAGTGAACATGGAATTGTAGAGACCACTGTCTTATCAGTGAATTCCCATATTCCTTTCTGAGGTATTATGAAGAACCTCTCTGCATCCGTACTTCTATTAAGGCTACTGCCCTAACTCTCTCCTGCTCTTAATCTCTAAACTTAAAATCTTCAACCTTATCACTAAGTAGTTGCCCCCTTCAGAGTTTGCTTTTGCTCCTTACAATTACACCAAATAATTCATGTTCTCTTTTGCACAAACAAGTGTTCTCTGAAACACCCTGCCCCAAGTGAACCTAGCGAACTGGCTTCAGCCTAGAATTCACTTCCCTGAAGTCTTATATTACTCACCAAGATTGGATGAATACTCAATAGGACCCTGTATTACTCCAGATTTAATGAGAATCAGCAAGCATCTTTTAGAATTATATCCATAGTACTTGGCACACAGTAGGTTCTAAGTAAGGTTAGAAGAGGAAGAACCTATACTCTATACTTTCTCAGCTTTGATCCTCTTAGCAGCCCTTTATTTCGCTTCATACCCACATTACCATCATGTTTACCTGAAGTTCACCAGTAAACTCCTCCTTAACAAACTCAATGTCCTGGTTTCAGCCTTCATCTTACTTAATGTCTGCATGCATTTAGACCTATTGAACCCCATTGTGTTTTCCCCAGCAACTCTCTTCATTTGGCTTTGAGACCTTCTCTTTTCTGGGTTTTTAGAGTATCCTATTATTTCTTCTCATTCTGTTTTTAATAATCCCATAAATGTTGAGATGCTTCAAGGCTTTGCTTTGGTTATCTTTTCTCTCTTCCCCAATGCCCTTCCTTCAAGTATCTCTAATATACCCATAAATTCAGCTCTCCTCACTATGTCTTACCAGCATAGCTGTTTCTCCCAAACTTTAGATCTTTGTTTCCAACTTGACAAATCTTGACAAACTGTCTAACTTGACAAACCTACCAGGATGTTCAAAAAGCACCTTCATAATGAGTTGTACATAACAACTCATTATCTCCCCTGCCCAGTGTCTGTTATCTGCTTGTATTGCTATATGTTTGAACTCTGTTAATTATATACAAATCTTCCTGTTTACTCTTTTTATGCTTCCCATCCTCTAAATGTGCTGAACCTATGGTTGCTAAACACTTTTGATTACTATATTAGACTACTGTTTGATGTGTCTTTTCTTTTTTCTTTAAATTTATTTTTGAGAGAGAGAGAGAGATACAAAGAGAGAACTGAGCTGGGGGAGCTCCCAGCTCGGCATATGGTTCTGCACGGGCCGGGGCCGGGATTCGATCCTCGGTCCCCGGCGCTGCAAAGTGAGCGCTTAACCCGCTGAGCCATTCCGGCTTCCCCTGATGTGTCTTTTCTTTATTCCTTACCTTAACTAACCAGAAGTCAAAAAGTAGACATTTTGTTTAACCATCCCCAATGGCTTAAATTTTTGTGTGTGAATACTTTTAGGTAGGATCTGTACTCTTCAGAGGTTACCAGTAACACCATTTACCCAGATCTTAAACACTAAAGATTTTGCCTACTTTGACCTTAGGTATTGGAATTTGTAACTTCTGGTTCAGACCTTATCAAATCTTGACTGGGCTTTTGCTACTCCATCATACGACTTTCTCTGCTCCATCTTCAAACTGTTGCCAGAGTTATCTTCCCAAAGGCCAGATTTAATCTTTTCATTCTCTGGTTTTCACAGTAGCATTGGTTCCCTGTTTCGTGCTTAGCTTGGCAGATAAAGTTCTTCACACTTTGACCTATCCTGCTTGTTACTATTACTGGTCTTGTCTCTAACGTATCCCAGCCATTTCTCTCCTCCCTTTTTTTTTTTTTTGAAATGTTTATTTTATTGTTTGAGAGAGGGTGGAGGACCCAGAGCAGTCTCCAGTCTCTATAGTTGTACATCATTAGTTGTGACATAGTTTCATTCCACACAGGTAGATGTGGTACTACACAGGGCGGGAACAGAATTGGGGGCCTCTTGCATGGGAGGTGAGAACCTTCGCCACCATCCAGCGGTTACCAGCTGCACTGCAATTAAGCATGTGGGTTTACATGGAATGGGGCTAGGATTCGATCCCTGGACCTCGTGATTACAAGCGAGGCAAGTGCTCAACCTGCTGAGCTATCCCAGCATCCCCTTCGCTACTCTTTAACTTCACTGAACTTCTCATTTTTCCAGTTCCTGATTATATAGTATCATTGTAGGATTCTGCGTTTTCTTAGTGGCCTCCCACTCTCTGAATGGCAAAGTACTCATCCAAGAGACTTAATTTATATGTTAAATCTTTATTGACTTTCTCAAGTAGAGTTATTCTTTCTTATTTGGACTTCTGCAGCATTGTGTATCTCTTCTACTAAACTGTTGAGTTCATTGACTGAACCTGGTCCCTGATCTTTTTCCATCAGACAGTGGCTGAAGTAGGTTCCCAGGGTCAAACCATTAGTCCAAATGTCTTTATTAGTCTTGGAAGTATTAGAAAATTTATAAGCACTCCTGTTGGGTGGCATGTTTTTAGTTCTAATTTGATGAACTTGAGCCCATGGTGCCTATTCCACGTACCGGTATGTCACTTGCAAACATCAGGTAACCAACCATTCAGAGTTAATTTGAAGATTTATAGGACTTGCCAAAACCTAGTTCCATAATGTTACCTAACATTATTGTAGTGCTCTACAAAATTATTTCCTTATATCATTTTATTTGATACCTACAATACCCTGTGTTGGATAGGTTTTACTTCTGTTTTACTGGTGATTATAAAACTACTTCTGACATTGAAGCATACATTCATATAAGATCCACAGAGAAAATGTGTTTTTACATTGCGTTAAGCAACTGGTTTATATTTGTACTTAAATATACCCTATTGGGTTCTACAGAAAAGATGCCTTTGCTCAAAGGCAAGTGCTAAAGATCTTGCCTTTTACAAGCCCACTTTATCTTGGAGGGAGGAAGAGGTAGCCAGAGCCTGCTTGACCTATGGAAAGGCCTTGACAATGTTAAGAGACATTGATTGAAATTAATAGTGTGCCCACTCTATCCTCTGAAGCTTTTCTATTGTGCTGCAAATGTCTAGAATTTGTTAAAACCTACTGCAATAGTGGAGGATCAAATCAAATTGATGAATGAAGGGGGTCATCACAAAATGGAGTAAGCTAAGTATTAAGAGCAGAAAAGATTTTACAGTAATTCTAGTAAATGATTAAGTGTCTACAGTAATTCACAACTTCTGGAGTGCTAATATGGCATAGTGTGGAATTTGATTCTAGAGAGGTGAACCATAAGGGCTAGGAAATAATCTGTTAGATACTGGCATGTGATACTCAGTTTTGGATTCCCCATACTTAGGAGAGAGGATAAAGTGATTAAAAAGTTAGAAAAAATAAGTTGTCGTAAGTTTTTTTAAAAAGAAGATTTTAGCCTAAACAAGGACAAGCTAAGGGATGGCTTGATTACCATCTTCAAGTACAAGAATAGTTTTTGCCAGGGGCATTTTGATTAATTGTTCTTAGTGTACTTCAAAGACTTAAGAGGAAATAAGCTTAAATTGAAGGAGGTGTAATTTTAATGAATATGAGGAAGAGGTTCTTGATCTTCAAAATAGGGAAATTTTTGAATGACTGCTAAAACAGAGTGTTGACTTTCTAATTGTTTCATTTATCTCTTACCATGTAACAAACTACCCTAAAACTTTTCATGGCTGTAAATGACAACCCTTTTATTGCTCACAATTCTGTGGTTTAGTAATTCAGGGGAGAGGGACGTATTGCTTTGCTCTATATGATATTGATTAGATGGAAGGATTTATCATGGCTTCACTCAACATATCTGGGGCTTCAGTGCTAGCTGTTGGCTGGGACATCTAGGCTCGCCTCCATGAAGTCCATTTCTTTCTTGGTCTATTGTCGTTCATTATTCTAGATTAATCCATTTATGTGATGGTTGGCTTCCAAGGGACTGGAATGGAAACTGCACGGCCTCTTAAGGCCTGGGTCTGTTGTGCCCCCAGATCTCAGTCCCAACGGCAACCAAGACACCAACTCCGATGCAAGTACAAAGAAAGGTTTTATTGATACAAGCTCGAGCCCGGTCCATCCGTCTCCCAGTACAACTAGGAGAGAACGGCCCTGAGCCGGGGCAGGCAGGGGAATTTAACAAATACTTTTTCCTTTTATTTCTTTTTTAAAATTTATTTATTTATTTATTTATTTATTTATTTATTTATTTTGACAGAGGAGAGAGAGAGAGATACAGAGACAGAGAGAGAACCGAACTAGGGGAGCTCCCAATTCAGCATATGGTTCCGCACAGGCCGGGGCCGGGATTCGATCCTCGGTCCCCGGTGCTGCAAAGCGAGCACCTAACCCACTGAGCCATCCCGGCTTCCCCAAGCAGGGGAATTTAAAGGAGAAAACCGCAAGTGTGTGTGTGGGGGGGGGAGGGGGGGGAGGGAGTTGCGTTCCTCCCTGATACGGGGGGAGAGGCTTGAGTTTCTCTCTCCTGGGGCCTTTGAGCCTCACCTTCCCCGAGATGAGGGCCAATTTCACAAAATGGAGTTCCAATTTACAAAATGGAGTCTCTTAGGTTTCACATTCCCCCCTTCTCTAGTGCATAGGAAGCTCAATCCTGAGCTTCTTCATCAGTGGCAAGGTGTTGATATCTAGGGTGTAGAACCATCAGCTTTATAGCTCCTAATCTCTCACATATGAGTTTAAGATTACCTCCCTAGCCTGGTCCTGTACGCCCCCTCCGTCCCTTAACCCATAATGGGTCTGAAGCATGAAGCAGACATTTTTCCCTGGACATCGGCTGGTGCCTGAATTTCCTAGTTTAGCAGTGGCCGTCCAATATAGTTGACTGCCATATGAACACATTCTAGCACTAGTATAACATGAATGATGTACAAATGTGTGCCAAGTAAAAGAGTAGGTGCCCTGTCGTCCTCTTAATCTATCCAATGCTGACTGGCTTTGTTTGTAGCAATCAGCTGGGCAAGAGGGGTTGGAGGAAACAGGGGTTACAGAGAAGCAAAGGAGAAACATTAATATCAGTCTCACAGTTTTTGAAGGCAAATTCTCAAAGGGTTTGTAGGGTCCCGGGAGGCTTTCCATTGCGGGAGGTGGTCCTGAAGTGCTGGGAGGCTGGCAGGCCAGACATGAGTGTGGTGGACCCAAGCCGCTATCCTGTCAACCTTGATGGCGGTTGGCGTGGTGAGGATGACGAAAAATGGTCCCTTCCAGCAGGGTTCCAAGTTTTTCGTGCAGTGTCTTCATACCAGAACCCAGTCTCCAGGACGATGTTGGTGGGGTTCGGCCGTCATCAGGGAATTGTATAATGCCTTGAGCCGACTCCAGATCTCTTCCGGTGTATTGAAGTCCCATTCCGGGCGGATCACAGGGAAGGCAGCATCAATCAGGGCTGCTGTTGCAATGGGGGCCCCAGTGGGGCCGGGCACATTCTTCTTGATCGCCAGGATATCCGCTGGCTTTGCGGGTTCCTGGGTTGGAAGGAAGGGTTTTAACCAAGGAGGGGGTTCTTGACCAGGTCCTTCCAGATATGGATGTATGGAACCTGGTATGGGTGGCCTCCCTGAGGCCGGTAAATGATGTCTCTGATAGCCATGATGAGAGAACGGTTGAAGGTTCCCTCTGGTGGCCAGCCTACGCCAAATGATGGCCATTCTGAGGAACAAAAGGTTGTTAGTTTTCCTTTTTGGACCTTAACTGAGAGGTCATGGGCCCGCTTCCGGACATCAGAGAAATGTCCATGAATGAGGTCTAGGGGATAGGAAGTTGTCTGTCCCATGTCGTTTCGTCAGTCAGAAAAGAGTTTCAGCGTCCAGAGAGATGACAGTAATAGAATTTAAGAGATACACAGACGAATGGACAACACGAAAGAATGGAAGAGACACACAGACGAACGGACAACCTCAAACAACAGATCTGAAATGGCTGGGGTTGTCCTCCTGAAGAACAGACAACCTCAAACAACAGATCTGAAATGCCCGGGATTGTCCTCCTGAAGAACGGACAACCTAGAACAACAGATCTGAAACGGACAACATAAAACAACAGACCTGTATCTCAGATGAGGGGGATCCCTAAGGATTTCCCTCCAGAGGGAGGACACGGAACGTCTTCCGGTCCCCTGCGGCTGGGGGTCGTCGGGTGCGTCCACCCTGCCCACTGTTGGCCGCCCAAACAGATACAGGTTTTCAGAGAGACACACAGACGAATGAACAACATATAACAACAGACTCACCGGTGTTGTAAACCTCTCCGGGTGGTGGTCTTGGGGGCCGTGGGGATCCCGGACGAGCCCCCAAATGTTGTACCCCCAGATCGCGATCCCAACAGCAACCAAGACACCAACTCCGATGCAAGTACAAAAAGAGGTTTTATTGATACAAGCTCGAGCCCGGTCCATCCATCTCCCAGTACAACTAGGAGAGAACGGCCCTGAGCCGGGGCAGGCAGGGGAATTTAAAGGAGAAAACCGCAAGTGTGTGTGTGTGTGTGGGGGGGGGGGGGGAGTTGCGTTCCTCCCTGATATGGGGGAGAGGCTAATTTAGTTTCTCTGTCCTGGGGACTTTGAGCCTCACCTTCCCGGAGATGACAGCCAATTTCACAAAATGGAGTTCCAATTTACAAAATGGAGTCTCTTAGGTTTCACAGGTCTGGGAGTTATGCATCATCCCAGTTCTTTTGGTTAAGGTAAGTCACAAGTGGAGGCCACATCTAAGGGGACTTCATTTCTTTTTTTTTAAGATTTATTGGGTTTTTTTGACAGAGACAGAGAGCAGGGGCCACACAGGGTGGGAACTGGGCTGGGGGCCTCCAGCATGGGAAGCACGCCCCCTTGAACCAGGGGCCAAACTGGGGGCCAAGAACCGAACTGGGGGCCTCCTGCATGGGAAGCACACTCCAGTTCAGCATATTGGTCTTCACGGGCTGGGTTCGGGATTCAATTCCCGGTTCCCAGGGCTGCAAAGTGAGTGCTTATGCTGCTGAGCCATCCCGGCTTCCCCTTCATTGCTTGAAGGGTAGAGTGTGAAAGTCACTGCAAAGGGGAATGCGGTATGATTGGGTTTATTGCAGCCAGTTTTAGAAAGAGATTTTTTTTTAAAGATTTATTTTTCTTGAGTTTGACGAGAGGAAAGGTTTGCACAGAGGTCTCCATAGTTGTATGTCATCAGTTTTCAATAGTTTTACTCCACGGGTAGGTGCCTGACTGTGCAGGGCGGGAACCAGGGTGGGGGCCTCCTGCATGGGAGGCACACCTAGGGCAGAAGCTGAACCGGGGGCCTCCTGCATGGAGGCACACCCGGGGTGGAAGCTGAACTGGGAAGCTTGCCCTGGTGAGAACCGAACTGGGGCATACCCCCATTCAGCAAATGGGTATGCATGGGCCTGGGCTGGGACACGTTCCTCAAACCCCAGAGCTGCAAGACGAGTGCTCAATCTGCTGAGACATCCCGGCATCCCCAGTGCTCAATCTGCTGAAGACATCCCGGCATCCCCTGGAAAGAGATTTTATTTTATTTTCTAAAAAGATTTATTGTTTTTTTGTTTTTTGTTTTTTGTTTTTTTTTTATCTTTTCACATTTATAGAGAAATTATCTTTTTGTCTTCAGTGCATATTTATTTCTATTTTACTTTTTGACAGATAGAGAGAGAGACAGAGACAGAGACAGTTAGAGAACCGAACTGTGGGAACTCCCCAGTTCAGCATGTGGGTCCTGCCTGGGCCGGAGCCGGGATTCGATCCTTGGTCCTCATGGCCTCAAAGCGAGCGCTCAACCCGCTGAGCTGTCCTGGCTTTCCCCTGTTTTGTTTTTTAAAAAAGATTTATGTATTGTTTTTTGACAGAGAAAAAGAGATACAGAGACAGAGAGAAGGGGGAGGGCCCAGAACAGTCTCCATAGTTGCACATCATTGGTTTTTCCACATAGTTTTATTCCACAGGTGGGCGGGGCTGCACAGGGCAGGAACTGGGCCAGGGTCTTGCCCCAGTGAGAACTGAACTGGGGGCACTCCCCAGTTCTGCATATGGGTCCACAGGGGCCGGGGCAGGGATCTGATCCTCGGTCCCTGGGGCTGCAAAGGGAGCGCCCAACCTACTGAGCCATCCCTGCTTCCCCATTTTATTGTTTTTGACAGAGACAGAGAAAGGGGAGGACCCAGAGCAGTCTCCCTAGTTGTACATCATCACTTTTCGACATGGTTTTATTCCACACAGGTGGGTGGGGACCATGCAGGGCAGTTCTTGAATGGGAGGCATGTCCCCTTAAGCTGGGGGCCGAACCAGGGCCCTCTCACAGGGGAAGCTCACCACGGTGAGAACTACAGCATATAGGTCCACACAGGCTGGGGCCAGGATATGATCCTTGGTCCCCGGGGCTGCAAAGCGAGTTTTCAACCCATTGAGCCATCCTGCCATCCCCGGGAAAGATTTTTAGTGAGAAAATAATTGATATATTTATTAAAGATTTATTTTTATTGTTTTTGACAGAGAGATACAGAGACAGAGAGAAGGGGGAGGGCCCAGAACAGTCTCCATAGTTGCACATCATCGGTTTTTTCATGTAATTTCATTCTACATGTGGGCATGGGGCTGCACAGGCCAGAACTGAGCCAGGGTCTAACCCTGGTGAGAACTGAACTGGGGGCACTCCTCAGTTCAGCATATGGCTCCACACAGGCCAGGGCTGGGATTCGATCCTCGGTCCCTGGGGCTGCAAAGTGAGCACTTAACCCACGGAGCCATCCCGGCTTCCCTTTGATACATTTATTGAATTGGTAGTTTGCTCATATAATTTACCAACTTGGCAGCAATATCACAATCATCTGGAAGCTTTTATAAGCATAGACTCCTTCGGTATCAGACATGTGAATTGGTATCTCCTGGGGTGTTGGCACATAAGAGATACTCTAGGAAAAGCCGGGACGGCTCAGCGGGTTAAGCGCTCGCTTTGAAGCCCCGAGGATCGAGGATCGAATCCCGGCTCCAGTCCAGGCGGACCCACATGCTGAACTGGGGTGTGCTTCCCAAATGCAGTGAGCCCCCCAGCTCAGTTCAAAAAAAAGGAGATGCTCTGCCATTTCTCTCATGTAACTTATTAAAATGACAATGGAAGTGTTTAAAACTATCAGTAAAATAGCAGTGGGGCTAGGGGAAGGGAACAAGACAGGTCTAGATAGGTATAATATATAAGGTAGGTTGGTAGGTACCTTAGCATAGGCCTGCTGGCTCTTTTGGCTCTTTTGGCTTCCAGGGCTTGGCTGAACCCTCTGCCTGGCATGCTGTACTTTTCAGTCTGCCTAGCATTAGGTTATATCTCATTCAGTTAGCACATCATCAAAGGAGTGTTTCTTTTTGGTTGCGTCACTTATTTTTTCTCATAGTTTCTAGCACTTTTTTCCTTCATAGGATTTTTTTAGTTTATAACTAAATAGTTCTGTGATTATTTGATTGATATATTATAGAGCACATATGTCTGTTTTGCTTTCCAGTATCTAACATAGTGCCAGCCTCATAAAAGGTACTCAGTAAGTATTTGTTTAATGAATAAGTGGTTGATTGAATGCATGAATGAATGAAGTGATAGTTGAATTCTGTTTTGAAGGGTCATTAGAATTTTGGATAGATGGAACAAATGAATGGGAAATTTGTATTCTGAAGCAGAAAATGTGGATCATATTGCTCATATTTTCAGAAAATTGGAGGGGCTGGTTTGGGAAAAGATGAAGAATTTGGTTTTGAGTGTACTTTATTATACTTTTGGTATGCTAAATTTGTGGTCTGGATCTTTAGCAGGCATTTAGAAAGGAGATTCTAAAACAAGGATAAATTGATTTCAGATATTTAGATTTGGAGTTACCTGATTGAAGACAATGTAATCTATTCATTCATTGAATACTTATTGAGCTTCCACAGTGTGCCAGACAACTGTGTTTTAGGGAAGGTGAGTTGACGGCTGACTGATAAGGAGCCAACTTCATGAAAAGATCTGTGGAGAATGTTCCAGGGAGGGAAGGAACCACAAGTGTATATAGGCCATGGAGCAATAAATAATTTATTATTTTTGAGAAACTAAGAGACCACCATGGGCTTAGAGTGAGGTGAAAGTGGGAGGAGAGTGGCATGAGGTAAAGTGGGAAAGGTAAGCAGGGCCTGTTGTGTGGAGAATAGAGTGGCAAAGAGGGGACTACTAAGTAGGTGTTTGCTGTAGTTCTTTTTTTAAATTTATTTTTATTTATTTTATTATTTTATTTTTTGAACTGAACTGGGGTCCTCACCGCATTCGGGAAGCACACCCCAGTTCAGCATGTGGGTCCATCTGGGCGGGAGCCGGGATTCGATCCTCAGTCCTCGGGGCTTCAAAGTGAGCGCCTAACCCACTGAGCCATCCTGGTTTTCCCTGCTGTAGTTCTTGAGAAAGAAAGTGGCATATAAAGCAGGGTATGGCAATGGAGGTAGTGAGAATGGAATGTTTGCAGGATATATTTAACACGTAAGGCCAATAGACTCTATGATAAGAGAAGAAAAGGAAGAAAAGTTAGTACAGAGCCCTGGGGATATTTAGGAGGCAAAAGGAAGAACTAGGGAAGGAAGGGAGAAAGATTGGTCTTTGAAGTCAAAGGAGAGTCAAGCTACTGTACTTTCAGTGGGAGCTGAAGGGGAAGAAGGAACCTGTGAGAGAGACTGAAGGAAGAACATGGTTAGGTCATCAGTGTATGGTACTGCAGGGAGGTCATGAAGGTTAAGGACATAGGGAAAAGCCATGAATTTAGCCATGAAGATCATTGGTGACCTTGGAGAAAGGGCTTTCATAGTGGAGTGAATGTAATGAACAAACATATGATACAAAAGTAAAGCAGAATACTAGCTACACTGTAGGGAGAAGTTGGGAATTAAAGAGACACGGAGGCCTAGCAGAGAGCTCACTTTTTGCCAGCATGCACTGATAAGTATTTGTAACGACAGGTTTTTAAAAACTAATGGGCCCATATTTACTGAGTATCTACTCTGCCTGTCACTGTGCTAGGAGCTTTACCAAGTCTATTTATCTTTGTCTTTAAACAGTTTGCCTAATAGTATAGTGACCTTCAAAATGAATTTCTAAATTATAGGGGAATGTAAGACCTTCCTTTGGGGGATGGGAAGGAAATATTATAATAAACCAAGTTTTTCTGTATTATCTTGCCCTTTGAGAATTTTTAAAAGATTTATTTTATTGTTTTTGGTAGAAAGAGAGAGAAGGGGGAGGATCCAGAGCAGTCTCCATAGTTGTATATCATTAGTTTTCAACATAGATTCATTCCATACAGGTGGATGTGGGGCAGCGCGGAGCGGGATTGAACCAGGGGCCTCCCATGAGGGAGACGAGAAGTTTTGCCGCTGAGCCATCTTAGCGGTTACCAGTTCAGCATAATGGGGTTTGCATGGGCCGGGGCTGGGAATTGAAACCTGGACCTTGGGTTTTCGAGGTAATGCACAGCTGCTAAGCTATCCTGGCATTCCTGATGTGGTCACAATTCTTTGTTTAAATATATTAATACCATTTGGGGAAGCCAGGATGGCTCAGCGAATTAAGCAGTGGCTTTGCAGCCCCGGGGACTGTGGATGGAATCCTGGCCTGGCCCGTGTGGACCCATATGCTGAACTGGGGAGTGCCTCCCATGTGGGAGGCCCCCAGTTCAGTTTTTGCCCCCTGGTTTGGCCCCTGGCTTGAGAGGGTGTGCCTCCCATGTGGCAGTCCCTCAGCCCAGTTCCCACCCTGTGCGGCCCCCACCCACCTGTATGGATTGAAATTATGTTGAAAACTGATGACATACAACTATGGAGACTGCTCTGGGTCCTCCCCCTTTTCTCTGTCTCTGTTGTCTCTGTCAAAAACAATAAAATCGGGGAAGTCAGGATGGCTCAGTGGGTTAAATTCAGTTCTCGCCGGGGTGGGACCCTGGCCCAGTTCTTGCCCTGTGCAGCCCCGCGCTCACCTGTGGAATGAAACTATGTGGCGAAACCAATGATGTACGACTGTGGAGACTGTTCTGGGCTCTCCCCCTTCTCTCTGTCTCTCTCTGTCAAAAACAATAAAAAAAAACAACCATAAAATCTTAAAAAAAAATTGATACCATCCATTCCTCTATATCCTTCTCTCCTTATTTTTGATTATAAAGATACTGTATCTCCTTAGAGGGACTGTACGTATCTGCACACTTTGATTTTTGTGTTGATTTTATTACCTTAATTTTATGGGTTAGGAGATTCCTCAAGCTCCTCATTTTTTCAACCTTTCCCTGCCCCCACTTACTTCCTCCTTCATTGGATTTGAATTCAAGATCTGACCATAACGTATAAAGGAAAGCCCATCAGACTCATCAGACTTCTCAACAGAAACTCTACAAGCTGAGAGAGAGTGGAATCAAGTATTCAAAAGATTGAAAGTGAGAAATTACCAGGGAAGAATAATCTATCCAGCAAAGTTATTTTTTAAAAATGAAGGAGGAGTAAAGACTTTTTCAGACATGAAGCTGAGGGAATTCTCCAGCACAACATAGGCATTTCAAGAAATACTGAAGGGAAGGTTATTTGACCTGAAATGAAAAGGGGGGAAAAAAAAAGGAAAAACTGGGACAACATAAAAGGGAAGGAAGTAAAGGTTTAAGTTGTTTTTAAAGATTTACTTATTGTTTTGGGAGAGGGTGAGAGAGAGAGAAGGGGGAAGGTCCCAGAGCAGTCTCCATAGTTTCATTTCACACAGGTAGATGTGAGGCTGTGTGGGCAGGAACCTAACTGAGTGCCTCCTGCATGGGAGGTGAGAACCTTGGCCACCATCCCAGTGGGGTTACCAGTTGTGCCACAGTTCAGCATTTGGTTTGCATGAGCTGCATCAGGATTCAATTCCCAAACCTTGCAATTGCAAGGCAAGCACTCAACCTGTTGAGCTATCCTAGCATCCCCTTAAATTTTTAAGAGAATGGAGGAGATAAGAAGCATGCTTGAGAAAAGGAACCAGTGCATATATAAAACTTTATTTTACATAAACTTCGTGGTAACCACTCCCCCCCCTCCAAAAAAAAAAAAAGAAGAACTGAGACACATAACAAAAAAAAAGAAGAGGAAACAGGAAAAAAAAAATCATAGAATACCATGAAACTAAAATAACTGACAGAAAAATGCAAAGAAACAATTGAAACAAAGAACTACTGGAAAACAAGATAAAATGGCTACAAGACATTCTCATGTATCAATCATTACCCTAAATGTAAATGGACTGAATTCCAAGAAAAAGACACAGAGTAGTAAACTGGATTAAAAAACAAAACCCAACCTTATGCTTCGAATGAGAGACACATCTCAGCCACAAGGAAAAATACAGATTCAAAGTGAAAGTGTGGAAAGCTATATACTCCAAGGAAATGGCATCCAGAGAAAAGCAGGCGTAGCCATACTTGTATCTCATGAAACAGATTTCAGCATAAAAAAGGTAGTAAGAGACAAAGATGGACATTTCATAATGATGGGACAATAAAAGAAGACATGACATTTATTAATATATATGCTTCCAACTAGGAAGCACCAAAATTTGCAGGGCAACTACTAACACCTAGGGGGAGAAACTGATGAAAACACAAGTAAAGTAGGGGGCCTGGGCATCCCCTTGACAGCTATGGGCAGGGCATCCAAATGGAAAGTAAATATCAGCTTTAAATGATACAGCAATTGGACATAATTGACATTTACAGGACATTTCCTCCTATAATACAAGACTATACATTATTTTCTAGTGCACGTACATGAAAGATTCTCAAGGATAGACCATATGCTAGGCCACAAAGCTAGTCTCAGCAAATTTAGGACGATTGAAATCATACCAAGTATATTCTCTGACCACAAAGCTTTGAAAGTGGAGATCAACTGCAGAAAGAAAGCAGAAAAAAAACCACATACATGGAAGTTAAACCACATGCTGAAAAATGACTAGATCAGGGAAGAAATAAAAGAAGAGATTTAAAAATACAGAGAAACTAATGACAATGAAAACACAACGTATTAAAATTACTAGGATGCAGCGAAAGCAGTAATAAGGGTAATTTATATCACTAATAGGCCTATCTCAAGAAACAAGATAAGTCACGAGTAGACAACCTAACATTGCATCTTAAAGAACTAAAATAGAAGAACAAAAATAAACAAACCCAAAGTCAGCAAAAAGAAGGAAATAATAAAAATTAGAGCAGAACTAAATGAAATAGAGAACAGAAAAACAATAGGAAAAAAATGCAGCAAAGAGCTGGTTCTTCGAAAAAATTAATAAAATTGACAACCCCCTGGCTAGGCTCACCAAGGGAAAAAGAGAAAAGACACAAATGACCAGGGTTGGAATGGGAGAGAGGAAATTGCAACTGATATCAGGAGGTTCTGAGGATCAGATGAGAGTACTGTGAAGGTCTGTATGCTGCCGAATTTGGTGGCCTGGAAGATGTGGGCAGGTTTCTAGAAACATGTGGCCTGCCTAAACTGAACCAAGAAGAGCTGGATAATGTAGATGGACCAATCAGTGGTGGGGAGATTGGAACAATCATCCAGGATCTCCCCAAGGGCAACGGGACAGTCTCACTGACAAGTTTTGCCAGGCATTCAAGGGAGAATTAATACTTATCCTCCTCAAACTCTTCCAGTAAATTGAAGAAAGAGGCAGTGCTTCCCAACTCGTTCTACAGAGCCAGCATTGCCCGAGTACCCGGGCCTGGTGAGGACAGCACAAGGGAAGAAAACTATGGACCAGTGTCACTGATGAACACAGATGCAAAAATCTTGAGCAGAGTACTGGCAGATGGAATGCAATAGTACATTGAAATGATTGTTCATCGCGATCGGGTGGGATTCATGCCAGAGGGTACAGGGATGGTTCCACATGTGCAGGTCAATCAATGTGTTCTACCACATAGAAAGGGTAGGGAATAGAGACCATATGATTATATTGGTTGATGTGGGAGAGGGCATTCGACAGGATACAACATCCATTCATGATCAAAACAGTTGGTAGGATGGGTGTGTGTGTGTGGATGGGTGGGTGTACCTCAACATTGTAAAGGCCATGTATGTTGGGTCTTCGATGAGTATCATGCTGAATGGGGGAAGAGTTGAAATTTTTCTTCTGGGATCAGGGACAGGATGGGGATGTTCTCTGTCACCACTGCTATTCAACATGGTGCTGTGGGTTCTGGCCAGAGTAGTCAGGCATGAGAAAGGGGTGAAAGACATCCAACTTGGAGTTCTAGAGACTCTCAGAAAACTATTAGAAATAATGAACAAATACAGTAAAGTTGCAGGATGCAGAATCACTGTACAAAAATCCATTCCATTTTTGTATGTGAACGGTGAAATTTCAGAGGGAGAAATGAGAAGGGCAGTGTGTTTTGCAGCAACAACAGGGAGAGTGAGGTACCTAGAAATGAGCTTCAGGCACATAGGAGACTTATACATGGAAAACTAAGACACTGTTGAAGGAAATTGAGGAGGAAACAAGGTGCAGAGGGGTGTTCCATGTTCATTGGTTAGAAGAATCAACATAGTCAGGGTGGCCATGTTACCTGGAGCAGTGTGCAGATTTAATGCAGTTTCTTTTGGGATCCCGCAGACATTCTTTTGAGAGGCTGGATTGAGGGATCATCAGATTCATATGGAACTGCAGATTCATATGGACCCTGATTTGCTGAAGCAATCCTGTGAAAGGGGAGTGGGTCTGGAGGCATCATGCTCCCCGACTTCAATCTACTGTATGCTGCGAAGTGTCAGTGATCAGGGCAGCTTGGTGTTGGCCAAGGGGCAGACATACTGACCGGTGGAGCAGAGTCAAAGGTGAAGCCACAAATGTATGGACAGATAATTTTTGACAAAAGAGTGAAGGGTATTAAATGGAGAGGGGAGGGCCTCTTCAGTAAATGATGCTGGGAAAATTGAAAAACCACATGCAAAGGAGTGAGTCTAGACTGTGGGCTGTCACCATATACCACAGTTGACTCAGGGAGGTTTGGGGGACCTCCATGATAAGACCTGAAACATTAGACTACATGGCGGAAAACATCAGTACTAAGCTTGTAGGCCTTGGGTTCAGAGAGGACTTTGTGGGCTTGGCCTTGGAGGCAAGGGAAGTAGCAGCAAAGGTAAATGAAGGGGAGAATGGGATTATATTGAGCTGGAGGAGTTCTGCA
Organism: Craseonycteris thonglongyai; assembly: GCA_004027555.1. Classification (NCBI taxonomy): domain Eukaryota; kingdom Metazoa; phylum Chordata; class Mammalia; order Chiroptera; family Craseonycteridae; genus Craseonycteris; species Craseonycteris thonglongyai. The sequence goes on from PVKE010000310.1 coordinate 33,566, forward strand.
GGTGGAAAGGGTCATCAAGGAGGCAACCAACCCAAATGGGAGAGAATATTTGCAAACAATGCCTCTGATAAGGGGCTAATATCTAAACTATATGAAGAACTCAGGCAGTTGGGGAACTGGAGAACAAGCAGCCCAGTTGGAGAATGGGCAGAGGACCTTGGCCGATGCTTTTCCTATGGGGACCTACAGGCAGCCAACAGATGTGTGAAGGAATGCTCAGCTTCACTAGCTGTTGGGGGAGATGCAAATTGGAACCATAATGAGATGCCACCTTACACTTATTGGGATGGCTATAATCACGGCAGGGAGTGACAGGTGCTGGAGAGGCTGTGGAGAGGAAGAAGGCCCCATTCCCTGCTGGTGGGAATGTAGATTGGTGCAACCACCATGGAAGACAGATTGGAGGTTCCTCAAAAAGAACATTTAAGTTCTGAGTCTCATTTTGGAATACTCAGTCTGGCTCCCATCCAGTTATCCAATTTAGCCATGGCTCTCTGGATCACCAGTTAATAATATTACCACCCCTCCATTTGATGCCTGCTTCTGTCTCAAGTCCAATCCAGTTACTCACTGAGCCTGTATGTCCTTGTTTCTGTTAGATTTTCCACTTCAAATATTCTTCCAATGAGCAAGCTTCCTTATCTGATCACTCAGTGATCATCCTCTAGGTCTCATAGTAGAGGTTTCTCTTTTATGTGTCATTTATGGCACATACTTTCTGCCATATGTTTGAATTGTTTGTGTACATGTCTTATTTCTCCTATTGGACCATAATCTTTGTGTAGATCTCTCTGGTTGGCCTTTGTATCGCGTCTAGTGTCTTGTTCAGTTCACTGCATGTAGTAGGGATTCAATATCTACCTGTTGGATGAATGAATAAGCAAAATTTCAGACTTAAGTTTCTGCTCATTGGTTTAGGGTTCTTCCTCCTTTTCCATTTCCTTTTCTTCTCTTAAACTTGGTGTTCTCTCCCTTTCCCTAACTCACTGAAATTTGTCTTCACCACTCCCTTTTCTTACCCAGATTTTGCCTCATTCTTTTCCCATTAGCAGCCACTGTGTGAGAGTGCCACATGCTGCTGGTCAGATTGATTTCCTCCAGCCTTTTGTGGTTCTCTTCTTTCCAGAATCATATGACCAGCGCGATTCATTAATATTTTAATAAAAAGATCACGTGTAAGGCACAGTCCTTAAGGTTTTTTTAGTCTGTTACTCTTAAGTGGAAAACTCTGATCCACATTTCAAGGGGAAGGGGGAAAAATCCTTGGGTACTTGGGAGGTACAGATCAAGGTATATATTCACACTGAGATTCCAGAGGCTTCCTATTTGACCAAAGAAATAATGCAGAAGGGGGTGCTGGGATGGCTCAGCCAGCAGGTTAGCTTGCTTTGTGGCCGTGGTTTCTGAGGATCAAGTCCTAGTCCCGGCCCTGGCCCGTGTGGACCCATATACTGACCTGGGGCATGCTTCCCTTGTGGGAACCCCCGCTCCCCCCTCCCCCCCCCCCCCCGGCTGGTTCCTGTCCTCTGTGGCCCCACATCCAGCTGTGCAGAATGAAACTATGTTGAAAACTGATGATGTACAACTATGGAGACTGCTCTGGGTCCTTCCCCTTCTCTATGTCTCTTGCTTTCTTGCTCTCGTTTTCTCTCTCAAACAATAAAAATAAATCTTAGAAAGAAAGAATGCAGGAAACAACAGAAGCTTCTGCTGTTATATTGAATCCTGAATTGTTTCTGCAGCTGGAAGAAGCATTAGAGATTAGTGCAGTCCAAGCCTCCTATTTCCAGATGAGAAAACAGACCCAAAAAAGGCTAAATGACATGCCATAAAAACTTGGTATTGGTTGCCTAGCATTTACTCCTAATACTGAATGTGACTTTGAGTAACCACTATAGCTCTTTGAAAACAATGGAAGTTTACCTTGAGGTAGAGGCTTCAGGTCTCTAAAACTGAAGGCTTTTGCAATGCTGAAAAGTAGACATGGCTTGGTGAAGTGGTTTGGGTACCGTGTTCTCCAGAAGGGCCCTTTTAGCTGTTGTGATCACTCTGGGTGGTTCCCTTCTGGGAATCTGCTCAGTGGGGACTGGCTGACAAATCTGTTCCTTCTACATTAGGCAAATGTTTTAATAACAAAAACATCCACATTTTCTTGCTCCTTTTCCTATCCCTCATATTCCAAGTTTTGTTTCAGACTAATTTTCTTATTTTGGCACATTCTGTGTTGTTTTTGTTGTTTACTGTAGGTCAGATTGTAGGTCAGATGTTTCTATTTATTTATTTTTATTTTTGACAGAGACAGAGAGAGAGAGACAGAATGAGGAGGGCCCAGAGCAGTCTCCATAGTTGACAGCATTAGTTTTCCATATAGTTTCACTCTACAGGTGGGCGTGGGGCTGTGTAGGGCAGGAACTGGGCTGGGAGCCTCCTGCATAGGCCCTGGCAAGAACTGAATTGGAGGCACACCCCAGTTCAACATGTGGGTCCACCTGGGCTGGAGCCAGGATTCGATCCCCAGTCTCTGGAGCTGCAAAGCAAGTGCTTAACCCGCTGAGCCATCCCAGCTTCCCCCAGATGTTTCTATGAAGCATGGGAAATCCAGAAACTGTCTTAGAGGCCCATGATTTTGGTGCTTTATAAGGTGACTCGACCCATAGAAGAGTATGTTTTATTGTCATTGAAATACTGTCCAATGAACCAGTTGTTGGCAGGTATGAAAGGTTACCTACCTTTTTGTGGCTAGGGAGCAGCAGTGTAAAGAGATAGCCCAGAACAGGAAGTTGAGTGCAAACAGGATGTGCTTGTCTTTGCTGTAACTTGTGTGCCTGTGTTTTGAAACTTGCTGTGGTCAAAAAAGACTTTTAATCACTGAGCTTGGTTGAAGAAGTCTGTTTCTGGTTTGAAAAGGAGTAACTAGTCCTTTGCTGCTCTGGCCTTTCTACAGGTGCACACCTTTCTTCTAAAGGGTCAGGTCATTCTTTCTTCTTGGTGCCTGGTGGTTTTTCCTAGCTTACACCATTATTGAATCCATATGTTTTATAAAATGAAACCACTGAATTGACTGCTGATCTGATACGTTTAGTAGCAGTGGGATTCAAGCTGTGCTTGGCTATTTATTCTTTTAATAGTAATAGAAAATCTTAGCCTAAAATTCACCAGACTTTTAAATTACCGGTATAGGTTTCTTTTGTTGGATTCCAGGATTTCTAGCACATCTTGAATGTTTCCTGAGTATAGTAGTTTACAAATTACTCCAGTTTTAGTCTTTGAATTGAAAATGTCCTTGAATGTTGAAGGCTAGATCTAATTTTTAACTGCTGGACTGTTTTACTCTTAAGCAGGTTTCTGGAGAAGAGTATAAATAAGTAATTTGCTTTGGGGGTCATTCAGCTGGTAAGCAATCTTAGGAATGCCTATCTTCTGAATGTCCCCCCATTCCTCATCACTCCCCATCACTCCCTACTGTGAAATCTGCTTTATTATGTTCTTTAGGGGACTGGATTGGCTATAGAATAACTAACTGCTTTTGTGGAGAGTAATCCTGGAATCTTTGTAGATTATTATAACCGCTTAAATTATTTCAGAAGAGATCCATTTTGATGGTCTCAAACCATAAGCTAATGAACATGGGGCAGGTAAAGTCTGGGTCCTTTGTGTGTGTGTGCATTCTGTATTTTTGTCACATTGCACAAAAGGCTGTCCTTCCACTTTGTAATTCCAGGAGCAAGTGGGTGAAGTAGCACACCTCAGCATCGATGAGAACAGCATTATTTTCTCATATCAGCACAAGTGTCTTTTTTCTCAGAAAAACATGAGCCAGTTTGCTCTTTGTTGTGGGATGTACTTGTAGGCAAAGAGTAAAACCTGAAGACTAGGTTAAGTACAAGTGTTCACAGGGAGACAGTGTGGTGAGAATACAGAGGTTTTCTTTATGGTATTAGGCACACTAGAATTCTCTGTTTCTGCTTCTTGGGATAGATATTGGGTATATCACATCCTGGCAGGAGCAGAAAATATTTCAGAAAGTCAGCATAATTTTCAGATTGAGATAACACATCAAATCAAGCTAAAGGTCTGGGAGGAAGGCAGTGGGTAGTCTGAATTCATCCTGGATTTATCACAGAATCCCATCTGAGTTCAGTGCAGTGCAAGCAATTATGAGCACCAGGAGCAGGGGGCCAGGGATGTGTTTAATTCTGCTGGATTTGATGGATAGAAGGTGTCGAGATGCTAAGGGAGGATGTCTGCACGGGCTGGACTGCTGGAAGAGTGGCAGACTCCTTATAAGTGGGGTAGAATTGTGAAAAAATGGGCCACATGGAGGAGAAACCACTTCTGATCACCTGAGAATTCTTCAGGGATTATAAAAACTGGCAGGAGTGGCTGGGTCATCTTGGAGGACCATTGGAAAACTAGATTGAGCCTGATCTACATGTCTAACAAAAAGATAGAGGATAGAGCAGATAAATTTTGTCACTTTAAAGAACTTTAAAAAAAGATTTTCTTGAAATTATTTATAGTCAGCTTTTATTGCACATCTATTATGTGCTAGGCTTTTTAAATAACACCAGAATCGAGAGTCCTTGTTCATTCCACACCACAGCACATTTGGCTACAGTCCACTTCAGAAAGGTACAGTGCATAATTATGATCCTAGACAGAATTCCCATCCAGAAGGGCTGCCTCTTCCCAAGGCATAGGAGTGCCAGAAACCCTCTCATGTAGTCCCTGCTTCATTAATATCTTTTAACCTGGTTACTCATTTGCCAGTTAAGTCAGTTACTGTGATAGTATCTTGTGAAAGCAGCTTCTTCAGTTAGAAAGTCCAGAGAAGCTTATCTGGTAAGTCCTGTTTCCTGCAAAGAGGATCAGTCTCTTTAATTCTTGATGAGCTTTGTCATTGGTTTTGATGAAAGAAGTGTCTGTCCTATTGTATTTAAACTGCAGTTTCATATAGTCTGTTTTCAGCATTGTTAGATTTTACTCTGAACTGCTTTCTTTCCTGATTGACTCACCTGTGGGACAAAATGCCTGGGTCAAAATTAAATGCGTAGGTTTCTCTGCTGCAGTATTCAATCTGTAATTTCTCCTAAACTTCACATAAAGAAGCAGCTATTTCATTGGTCAGACCCCAAGGGTGATATTTTTGGCACAACTCCATTGGTTAGAATTACTTTTCCCTGAACCTCATAGCAGATGCTGAGGTCTCTCTGCAGATATTTGTCATAGGCTAGTTGAAACCAGGGAGTTTCCAAGAACATTTATAACGTGATTATTATGTATGTTTTTTCAGTTGTTTATAACAGTTACCACTTCAGGAAAATAACTCATTTATTACTATTGGAAAGTGAAATCTCTCCTTTTCTTCCCCTTACTCATATTGTCATTTTAATACTTTATGCTCCCACACCCTCTGCTGTTCTGTGTCATACATTCTTTTGTCATGTTTCTCTTTTCACCTTGCTTGTTCTGTGCCTGTCAGTAGCAACAGGCAAAGCTATGCTTACGGCTGTATCAGATCTTTCTCTTTGATTTCTAGCATTTCTTTTCTCTGTTATTTTACTTCTCTGTTTGTTGTTTTCACTTTTATTTATATTCTTTGCATTTCTCATCATAGCACCATTCTTAGCCAAGTCCCCTGAAGGGCATCGAAGCCCTTCTGTGCCTTTTGATGTAGGGAAGGGATTGAAGTGATGATCTTGTTCATCTTCAAGGCTCTTTCTTTCTAGTGTTCCAATGTTGTAATAACTGACAATATTTCAACAAGTGACATTTATTTAAAGAAAAAAAAAAAAGACAAAATGTCCACCCTTGGTCCGCCCCACCCTGCCCCCACCCCTCGCTCCTCCTCAGCCCTCCAATTACTGAACCCTGGTTGGGGCACAGTGGCAGGCCAGCCACTCTCAGAGGAGGTCAGCAACATTGAGAGGCATCTCCTCAATAGAGGCATTGTAGAAGGTCTCCATATCTCAAAGAGTCCTCTTTTCTTCTGTCACCATGTTAATAGCCACACCCTTATGGTCAAAATGTCCATGTTGCCCGATTCTGTGGATATAGTTTTCCCTGTTGGTGGAAAGGTCATAGCTGATGACTAAGGAAACTTGCTGCGCATCAGTGTTTCTGGCCCGCCGGTCAGTGGTAATCAATTCTCTACTAGGGCCAGGGCGGAACTCCCTCATGATTCCGTTCCTTATGGTCCATAGCTCCGTGCATGGCAGAGACAGTGAAGTCTCGGCATGCATCTTCTCAGTGAGCCAATCAGCCTTTCTTCGAGTGTTGATGAAGATGACTGTCTGGGTGATGGTTTCATACAAGTCACACAGTGTGTCCAGCTTCCACTCCTCTTGTTCAACATTGATGTAGAATTGGTGGATACCCTCCAAGATCAACTCTTCCTTCTTGGCAAGAATCTGAATAGGGTCCTTCATGAACTTCTTGATCACTTCAAGCACATTGGAAGTCCTTGTAGTAGACAGCAATACCACCTGGGTGTTGCTTTTGAGCTTTTGGAATATATCATAGATCTAGTCCTTGAATCCACAGCTTAACATTTTATCGGCTTCATCCAGTACAAACATCTTGACGTATTTGGGAGATAGGTACCTCTGGTTAAGCATATCAAACACATGGCCTGGGGTACCCACTATGACATGGGGAGCTTCCATCTGTAGCTTCTGCACCTCGACATGCATATTAGTACCCCAAATGCAGGCATGGCAGGAGGCACCCATGTAATCTAATGCCATGACTACCCTTCTGTATCTGCTGCACCAACTCTCTAGTGGGTGCCAGGACCAAGGCCGGTGGGGCCTTTAGATACAATTCACTCTGTTGCAGAATTAATACGGCAAAAGTGGCCACTTTTCCAGTCCCAGATTGGACTTGAGCAAACAAATCGTAACCCTTGATAAAAAGACAAATGGCTCGCTGCTGGATGGCAGAGGGCTTCTCAAAACTGTCAGCATGGATGCCATGGAGGAGGGACTTGGAGAGGTTTATGTCACTGAACCTGTTAATCTCATTCCGTTACCCTTCATAACGGCTTTGGGCTCCATTCCATTGGCTGTTGTCTCTGGATCAGGAATCTTGACTCCCAGACATAATCCTTAGAAACTCAATAACTGACAATTTTAAGGTTTGTTACTTTTAGAAGGTCAGTCTGTTACCATTCTTGTTTCTCATATAATCTTAGCAGAAACTTAATTCAGTATACATGAGGTGCATATATTACCATTAGACTTTATCTTGCAGGTATTTATGTGGTCATATGGGTTTAAAACCATTAATTTGATGATCACTCTGGAATCACAACTGTGGAATTAGTTAGTAATAATACTATTTTTTTACATCGTCTGAAAAAAAAATGTAATTATTTCAGTCATACATCACACAAGAAAAAAATATAAGTTATAGCGCTTGTAACTATGGTCTACGTATGTATGAGCCGATTTATTGGCCCACCACACTTTTCGCCTGAGATGCAAAAGCAGATACGTATATCAGCCAGTTGCACTAAAAGAGTTAAATACACGCTGCTGGAATGCTCACCCCCTCAGAATGTAATCACCATGTGATAAAGGGATCTTACCTGATTTTATTCCTCTTGGAATCCCTAGCAACTAGAAGAGGGTTTGGCAGACAATGGTGCTAAATAGATAATCAGATAAATGAATTAAAGTTATCTGAAGGTGTACAAGATGCCTTGAGAGTATGACACAGTCAGAAAGTTTCCCTGAGGAAATAAATGCAGGAGTTAGGGTGGGAACAATGGTGGAGGCTGAGAAAATAGCTTAAGAGGGAGTTCTAAAGCTGAAAGAATAATAGGGTAGCCAGAACTAAGAGCAAGGAGAGTGGGCCCTGAGCTCTTAAGGATTTATTTCATTATTAATGGTTACCAGTGAAAAACTTTTTAAAGGAGGGTAAAACAGTGTTAGTTGTAGTGGACACAGTTAAGTAGAAAAAACCACACAGTTGAGGCAAAGCTAATAAGCAAGACTAGAAACTGAAACCCATCATAAATATGGTTAAAGTCTTTATTTTTAGAAAGTTGGGGGTCTATCTCTAACATTAGTACCCTGAAGTTGCAGTAAGTAGGAAGTGCAGATGACTTACTGGATGTATAAATTAAAATTCTGGATTCTCAGGAATGGTTTTTCTGTCTGTTGCACCTATTAAAAGGTCCTTAAGTGTTGAAAGGTTGGCTTGGTGGGTAGGTACCCTTTTTGGCTGTCCCTAGAGGGAGTAGAAATTAGTATCAAATACTCTGCTGACCTGGCCACTTTAGGTGATTTCCATTATCTTCTCTCACAGTCAGTTCATTAACCTTGCTATCCCAGCTCACAGCCCCTTGAATTACTGGTGTTAGGGGTAAAGTATGGATGGTGAAAGAAGAACCCCCCACCCTCATCCCCTCCAACTGAGTCTAAAATCAAAGTAAAACATGTTTGGAAAATTTTTTTTTCCCCAAAAACTTCTTTTTTTAAAAAATTTAGCTGAAAGCAAAAATCTTAATTTAGGAAATACACATTCCCCATTACCCACATCCAAAGAACTGCCTTGGAGGATGGAAAATGCCTACCGGTATTAGGTTTTAGATCAGCGGTTGTCCAGCCTTTTGGCTTTCCTGGGCCACACTGGAAGAATTGTCTTGGACCACACATAAAATACACTAGAGACTAACACTGGAAATGCTGGGATGGCTCAACAGGTTGAGTGCTTGCCTTGCAACCACGAGGTCTGGGGATCAAATCCCAGCCCTGGCTCATGTAAACCCATGTGCTGAACTGCGGCACAGCTGTTAACTGCCAGGATGGCTCAGCAGTGAAGGTGCTTGCCTCCTATATGGGAAGTCCCCAGTTTGGTTTCTGCCCCAAAAGGCCCCACATCTACCTGTGTGGGATGAAATTATCATAACTAATGGTGTACAACTGTGGAGACTGCTCTGGGCCTACTGGCCCCCTCTCTCTCTTTTTTTTTCTTTTTCTGTCTGTCTTTCTCACCTTCTCTCAAAACAATAACATAAATCTTAAAAAGCTAAAAATATCTCGTAATGTTTTAAGAATTTGTGTTAGGCTGCATTCAAAGCCATCCTGGGCAACAGGTTGGACATGCCTGTTTTAGAACCTTCAGAAATGTTTTCCTTTGCTGTGTTCCTGCCTTTTGCAATATCCCTTGTTTATGTCCAGCCCATATACCACTTCACCAGGCTGTTGATCTAAGACCTTGGGTTCTAAAGTTCCACAGTAGACCATGTTCTGAATTCTTAATTCTGGAAAAAAAAAAAAAAAAAAAAAAAAAAAAAAAAAAAAAAGCCTCATAAATAATCTCGTTATCACAGAGAACATGCTTCAGTCCATGTCCCACACCCAGCAAGTAAGACGAGTCTGTAATGTGGTTTACTCTGTGAGCGCCTTACTTAACAAATGCAACAGTAGCCTTATTTGATATGGTCATTGTGTTGCCACTAGCATTTTAAATCTTCCCCTTCTAAGGTGGACACCTCAGTCAGGTTAACTGGAAAATTCCAATTGTGATTCTGAGATTCTGTTTTAAATTAAACAGTTATGAAAGAGTAAGCAGCCTTCCAAGCTAAAAGATGATTTTAAATTTCAGGTAAGTTCTCAGGATAACAATGGATTATTATTATTATTTATTTATTTTTATTGTTTTCAACAGAGACAGAGAGAAGGGGGAGAGCCCAGAGCAGCCTCCATAGCTGCACATCATCAGTCTTTGACATGGTTTTGTTCCACACAGGTGGGCAGGGGCCACGCAGGGTGGGAACTGGGCTGGGGACCTCTTGCATGGGAGGTACAGACCAGTACAGCATATGTGTCCGCATGGGCTGGCGCCAGGATTTGATCCTTGGTCCCCGGGCCTGCAAAGCCAGCGCTCAACCTGCTGAGCCATCCCAGCTTCCCCACAATTGATTCTTTATAGTATGCATGATGTGATGAACTGTTCTAGAACCCTCACCCAACCTCAAGCTTTGTGTGTCCAGAAAGAGAGGGATGTTGGGCTTTCTAGCCAATAGTCACTATTGACCATGTAGGCTGTTGCCAGTTTCATTCAGGGGAGGTATTATCTCTTACACAGGTGAAGAAACAGATTCAAGAAACTTAAGTACGCTACCCAAGATTAGCTATACTTTTTCTTTTTAAAAGATTTGTTTTATTGTGTGAGAGGAGAGAGGGCTCAGAGTAGTCTCTATAGTTGTACATCATTAGTTGTGACATGGTTTCATTCTATACCAGTGGATGTGGAGCTGTGTGGGATGGGAACCGAACTGGGGGCCTCCTTGATGGGGGTAAGAACCTTTACCACCGTGCCATCCCAGCAGTTTGGGTTTGCACAGGCCAGGAATCAAACCTGGGACCTTGCCAATTGCAAGGCAAGTGCTTGACCGCTGAGCTATCCTGGCATCCTCAACTACCGTTTGTTTTTGATAAAGGACTTTTTCATTGTCACTTTATGTCATTATAAATATTGATAAAATGCTTTGGGCCCTAAAGAGAGGTAACTAGTATTTGCCTCACTGGCTGTATTGATAAAATACTAAATATTCCTTCGGCCTGTTTGCTCAGTCAATAAATTATTTGGGTGCCTACTGTGAAGTAACACTGTACTAGATAGATGATGTGGATAAAAAGTGAAGACAGATGAGGTTCCTGCTCTAAATAAACAAACATAATTACAGATTATGATAGTTCTCATGAAGGAAACTAGAAGGGCATGAGACAGTACATGTGACTGTGGGGACTCCTCTAAATAGGTAATGTTTAAGTTGAGACCTGAAGGATGAGAAGGAACAGTAGCAGCAACAAGACCAAGTGTAGAGATCCTGAGGAAAGAGCTTATTGTGCTTGAAGAACTGAAAGACCACCATGGCGTAATTAGTGAGAGGTGAGGAAAGTAACATGACATGAATTGGAGAAGTTGGCAGGGACTGATGGCACGTGCCAGGGTCTTTTTACTCATGTTAGGAGTTGGAGTTTTTATTCTAAATGCAGTGGGATCCATTTTAAAGAGCTTTAAGTGTATGTGTTTTGAGGGGATGAGGGAAGTGGATGATGCCTCTTGAAGGAACAATTGAAAAGGGGAAGAAATGGAGCTGGGAAACTAAGCTATTCTTTAGTGGAAGAAGCCGTTCTAGGCTCTAGAAATGCAATAGGACACAAAGTCCCTGCTCTCATGGATTTTTTTTATTCCAGTTAGGTGAGACAGTTAAACAAATAAGCACATAATATTAGCTAGTAGTAAGTGTTATGCATGAAATTAGAAAGTGACATTTAAACTGAAGGATGAATGACAAGAAGGAGCCAAACATATGATGTTCTGGAGAGAAGAGTGTAGGCAGAATGAACAAAAGCAAATGCAAAGGGCCTAAGGAGGGAAATGTGAATAATAGATGAGTGATGGAGATTTAGACCTATTAGGAGCAGGGAAGATGGAGATGAGAATTTATAATTCTTCAGCTTAAGAATGGTATTTAAAGTTACTGACTTGGGGGAAGCCGGGATGGCTCAGCAGGTTGAGTGCTTGCATTACAGCCCTGGAGTCTGAGGATTGAGTTTTGGCCCCAGCCTTTGCAGACCCATATGCTGAACTGGGGTGTGCTTCCTACCCCAGTTTGGTTCCTTCTAGGATGAGCTTCCCATGTGGGAGGTCCCCTGTTCAGCTCCTGCATGGGGCTGCCTCATGTAGGAGGTCCCCGGCTTGCAGGGGCTCACCCCCCTCATGTAGGAGGCCTCCTGCCTCATTACTGCCCTGCACAGCCCTGCGCCCCACCTATGGAATGAAACCATGTTGAAAACTGATGATGTGCAACTATGGAGACTGCTCTGGGCCCTCCCCCTTCCCTCTGTCTCTCTGTGTCAAAACCAAAATAAATCTTTAAAAAATGTATTAAAAAAATAAATAAAGTTACTGACTTGGGTGTCCTCCAGAGAGTGGGATGAGAGGACATTGAGGACAGCCCAGGCACTCCTAAGATTTAAGAACAGAGGGAAGGGAAAGAACCAGCAATGAAGCTCAGGAAGAAAACCAAGGTTGCAAAGTTCTGGAGATTAGGAGATGGTTAGAGGGAAGAGTGTTTCAAGAAGAGGGAAGAAGGGTTACTGTGTCCCAAACTGCTGGGAGGTTGAGTCAGATGAAGATTAAGAACTGTCACTTGGACCTGCCCACTTGAATTTCTTCATGATCTTGCAAGAGGATTATGTGTAGTGGTTAGGTCAAGCTAGACTAAAGAAGGTTAAAGCATGAATTAGAGGTTGAAGAAGTAGAATCAGATATTTCAGAAATTTTGATATAGAAGAGCAGAAAAGGACTCTAACTGGGGAGAGGAGGGAGACATGGGGTAAAATGGTTTATTTTTGGTTTTTGCTTTTTACAAATTACAAGTATTCTCCTAGATGCTTTATAAAACTCTTATGTAAACTTTTAATTGAAATATAACTAGAGAGATACACAACTTTTAAGTGAATGGTTTGATGAATTCCCACAAACTAAACATTATCTGTGTAGTCAACATTCAGATTAAGAAACAACGTTACCGAAAGCTCCCTGTGCCCCTTCCATTTACTATCCTGTCCCCAAAGATAACCACCATCCTGATTTCTAACACCATAGATTAATTTGCCTGTGTTTAAATTTGGTATAAATAGAATAATTTAGCATATGTTCATTTGTGCCTGTCTTCTTTCCCTCCGTACTATAAAGATTCATCTGTAACTGTTGCATATATCAGTAGTTTGTTTTTCTTTTTTTTTTTATATCTTTTTATATTTATAGAGAGTAATTGTTTTATCTTCAGTGCATATTTATTTCTTATTTTACTTTTGACAGATAGAGACAGAGACAGAGACAGAGACAGCTAGAGAACCGAACTGTGGGAACTCCCCAGTTCAGCATGTGGGTCCTGCCTGGGCCGGAGCCGGGATTCGATCCTCGGTCCTCGTGGCCTCAAAGCGAGCGCTCAACCCGCTGAGCCGTCCCGGCTTTCCCCAGTTTGTTTTTCTTGTCGTATGAATGTACCATAATATATTTCTCCATTCTACCATTGATAGAAATTTGGATTTTTTCCAGGTTGGAGCTATACTTCTCTGAACATTCTTGTATACCTCTTTTGGTGAATGTATTTCTGTTGGATATGTCCCTGGAAGTGGAATTTCAAAGCCGTGTGTGTGTGTGAAAAGTGGTTGTACCAATTTACACTTCTGCCAGCAGTTAGAATTCTAGTTGCTCTATATCCTTCTCAACGCTTGCTAGTATCTGTCTTTTCCATTATAGCCATTCCAGTGGGGGTTTGATGGTAATACTTTGTGGCTGTAATTTGTACTTAAAACATAAAAGAGTTTTTAAAGTGACAAGTCCTGTAGTATCCCTGTGTGTTGATGTGAAAGCTTCAGTAGAGATAGAAAGCAGAAGCTCAGGGGGGAATGGGCTGCAGGGTAGACAAACTGATTTTCTTTTTTTTGGTTTAGTGAGGAACATGTTTTATCTTTTGGCCTAAAAAGCATAGGCTTCCAGGTCTAAGCGATTTAGGTTCAAATCCTGGATTTAGTACCCTCTAGCTTGTGACCTTTAGCAAGTTACTTAATCTTTCTGAACCTTGGTTTTCTTACCTGAAGATGGAAAGATCTAATCTGCCTTGTCAGAATTGTGAGAATCACATGAGATATAACACAAGGTAGTACCTGCCTCAGTACCTGGCTGGTAAAAGAAGCATTTTTTCAGTGAATGGCTACTTTCTTCTTTACTTTTTCAAGTGTGTAATTATCTGTTATTTCATAGACGCATAGCTGGCTTTTCATAGCATTTTCTTTCAAAGCCATTGAAATTGTATTTTCATTGGTTTTTGAGGATAATGTACAAGACAAAGCAAAGCTCATTCTGTATTAATGCATAACATGGGATGCTTATCTTTATGCACTTAAAGCATAGATGCTTTTAATAATTCCAGGAATACAGTGGTAACAATAGGCAAACCACTCTGTTACTGGAGATGATTCTGTAAGGCTTGCCATCTAGCCATTTTCTGATTTGCTATGTCAAAAAGGTACTTCTTGGAGGATTGGGTACATTTTAATTAGGTATTTTAAAAGGATTTGTATAAAGTCTTATACAGTGGGTTCACCTTATGCATGTTAATTCCAGACCTCGGCACACAGACCAGTTAATTAAAATCTCAACAGATTGGATGAAAACCTTGGGGACTTCACTTTACTACCTTAGATTTTGGTGGTTAGCAAGGTTGTTTAGGAGTTGCACTTGCACACTAGTACTAATTTTAGTAGGACACTGACCCTTCTACTCCATGGGTCTATTCAGACCCTTCTCTCTACTATGGGAGAGCCCAGTACAGCCACAGATCCACTTAAAATTATTTGATTTGGAGAGGTGTACAAGTGGAATGATTGTAGGGAGAAATCACATTCCCCTCTTGTCTCTAACTCTGACTGTACTCAGTCAACTGGGATAGGTCATTTACCTTGTGGTTAACATGAATTTTCCTGTTCAGCAGGGCTCAGTACTCCTAAGAAATGCCAGCATACTTATCAAGTTGGCAATCCTGTGTCCTAGCTAGCCATTCTTGCCTCATACCACAGGGTTCTTCCACAGGGAATAGTAAATGTTCTTCTTCATCCCAGACCTACATCTCCCACCCTTCTTCCCTTTAGGCAAAGTGGAAGAGGACAGGCTGGCAGGTTTCCAACAGCTCAGTGGGAGAGCAGTCAGAGACTGTATTTGAGGATTAAGTTGCCAAGTCCATCTTCTCTGAAGAGGAAGGGTATGGGGAATTAGAGAAAGACTTTTCAAGCCCTCAGTGAAGACTTGATAATAATTTTCTTTGTAGATCAGAAGGAGGTTTGCAGATCAGAGAGGGAAGTTTTTCAAAGTTGTCAACATAAAGAGAATTCTTTATACACCCCCACAGTTGGTTCCACTTTCAGTCCTTAGTAACATAATTAGATGCTTAGGGCTAAGGGATGAAAAATCTTCCCAAGAGAAAAGCATTTAGTTTGTATGACAGTGTTAAAATGATAAATTCTTTCGTTTTATTCCCTGAAACAACTCTGAATATAGTTGTTATTTAGGCTTAAGGCTTTCTAATTTGGCAAGAGAGTACTTTTAACTGACCACATTAGGAAATGTGTCTTTTTGGTATTTAAATATGTGTCAAAGAGTAAAAGTGTTGTTTGTTGACTTGGGTGAACTGTTCTGTTCGAGGGAGCAGGTCTAAGATATTTTAGCACTGGAGATTCTTCCCACCTAGCCCTTTCCATAATAACCCCTTCTGCACACATACACATCCTCACAATAAGACTGTTCTCCACCTAAACACAGGGCCTATGGAATAACACTGGCAAATTTCAAGTCTTCCCACAGAGCCAAGTCCTCTGAAGAGAAGCCAAATACTTTAACAGGCCACTGTCTTTTCTTTCAGAGCTGTTCAGAGGAGGCAGGTAAGATTAGAACCAAAGTTGAGAGAATGAAAATAGTACTGAAGAAGATAGGTCCTCTTGACTCCCAGCTAAGAAAGAGCTTTCTTCACTCTCATATCAGGTGGCCTAGTTGAGCTATGGTACCATCCTGGGCCCGAAGCCCCCTGGAAGCAAAGACCTTGTCAAAATGCTTTTGGTATCATCCCCAGTGCCCAGAACATAGCTGATGCTTCCTAGGTGCTTGAAAATCACATGCATTGAAACAATGTTGGCCAGTGTTCCAGTTTTTTCCTGATTGTGACTTCCCAAGTGATTCTACCCATTATGTGGCAAAGTCCTTATCTCTTAGGAAGAAATTGCAACATGTAGATTCCTGGTGTGGAAGAAAAGTTTGTCTTTGTCTTTGTGTTGTGGTTAAATGCATCCCCCCTCCCTTTCCTTTTTATTTCATTATTTGGTTACATCTGTTTTGTTCTGTGTTCCACTCTGGTAAAAGAGGTGACCTTTCTGTTGCTCAGGAGTAGGCCTCTAGAATCTGATCATTTTGTCTCTCTTCTTTCTACTGGCCCGTACTCCCATCATTTATTGACAGCTTCCCTTCTTTCATAATCTTCCAGGCTTTGCGCATGCCCTCTGCAGTCTGAATGTGTCTACATTTCTCTTATCTTACTGATTTCTTGAACTACAGAGTGGGTGCTCTTCAACTACTGCCTTCTCTCTTTGCTTCACAGTCAAAAGTTTCTTGAAATAATACATCCTCAGAGTCTGGCAAATCCTCACTTCTCATTCACTTTTCAACCTATGGTTATCAGTCAGCTCATTCTTCCTAAACTGCTCAGGCAAAGAGCACACTCACATTTTCCTAAAACTAGATCCATTGGGCTCTTTGCATTTTACATTTTTAAATGGTATTCTACTCTCTGGGTCACCTGACAGTGTTGGCAATTTCTTCTTAAAACTCAAAAGAAAAAAAAACACAAAAATATTCTTTCAGTTTTCCCACCTTCAAGCATTCTTCCTCTGTTCTACTGGTTAGATTTCCTGTTTGTCCTTTATATCAGGTGTTCCCAAAGGTTCTCCCAGATCCACCTCTCTTCTGACCCAGACTGTCCATCAGCCTTCTACCCTACTCTGACTTTACATACTTGCAGTCAGCTTCCTGAACCTTCATCTTCACTCAGACCATCCCCGTGTCTTGTGTATACTCATCAGAATGTCCTACTAGCACAAAACTCATCATCTTAACCTGCCCCTCTGTCATACATAGACACACACATGCCTTCTGGAGGCTTTATTCCAGTTAATGATTCCACTATCTCCTGCTGTGTAATTCAGAGGCCCTGGATTCATCCAACACTGTTTTCTTTCCCTCTGCCCCCAGCACTCCAGTTCATTGACACATCTGCTAATTCTGGCAAAGATCTGTCTCTTTTTAGGATAAGCCCAGAAGGCCAAGTGTTAATTGTGGGGAAAACTCTGTTTATTTTTTTGCCTTTACCTTCCTAGAGAAATTTTAGTTAAAATATTGTTGCAATGCCAGTAACAACACCTAATGTTTATTTTGTGCTTCACAGCTTGGAGAATGTCCAGATGAGAAAAATGAAGTACAGAAAGGTTGTGACGTATTAGAAGTAGGTAGCACAGCCCATAAGTAGTAAACAGGGCTTGGAACCCAGGTCTTCTGATTCCAGATCCTCTATTCTTTGTGTTATTATACAGTCTCAGATGTTTCTATCAACAGATGATTGAAAGAATTACAGAATTCCTCCAGAGGGCCACTGCTTCACTGTTGTCTTCATTCTCTTGCCAACAAAGAACTCATTTAATTAACACCCTTTACTTCATTATTCCACGTGAATTATTATTTCGAGTACCAGTAAGGCAAATTAGGTCCCTATCTTCTGGGAATTTAGAGTCTTCAGACAAGTAATAGTGAGTCAGAGAGAAATGTTCTTGATGTGTAGGAAATGGAATGAATGTGTGTTTAGTTAAGATTTAAATATTATGTGTGATTCATTCATCCAGTAATTTTTGTTGAGTCACCTATCTGCTGGACACTGTATGACTGCAATGGCCCCTGTTCTGATGGAGTCACAGGCAGGTGGAGGAGACAGGTGTTAATTGGACCCACCTACAGAAGTGAATGAACTATATCACAGGTGTATTGGAGGCATGTTGGGAAGCAAAAAAGGGCCTGGGGTTGTCAGAGGCCTAAGGTTATAGCTTTGTGAACCAGGAAGTTACCGTATTTTCCGGCGTATAAGACGACCCCCTAATTTAACAGTTAAAACATAGGTTTAGGCCTATATTCGCTGTATAAGACTACAGCCTCGGAAGTGGGGGGTAGTCTTATACAGCGAATATAGGCCTAAACCTATGTTTTAACTGTAAAATTAGGGGGTCGTCTTATATGCCCGGTCGTCTTATACGCCGGAAAATACGGTACTCCCTCTGCTGGACCTCTTTCTTTATCTCTATAAACGACTAAGGTTGAATCCTCTGGTTCTTAGTTCTTTTCAGCTTATCTCATCTTTGAACTGTTACTTAACAAAGGCACTTTTGGTGAGTCAGGAGGCCACTCAGAAAGTACCATTCTTTTGTGTGAACTGATTATTAAGTAATAACATTAAATGTTGCATTTATTATCTCTAAACAGAGATAGTCTCACAATGTCCATATTGACTGCTCTTGGTCTACTGAAAAAAGCACATTCTAACTTTGTCACTGCTATGCTTGGTATTTTACTGGACTGTCTTGCAGTTTATTCTCCCATTTGAAGGATTGGATCCTCTTTGTTCTGTGACCTTAAGAAAACATAAATCCCCTTGACCCCGTAGTATCTGTATTTGGTATGTAGAATGGTAATAATAATTCAAAACTTCTTAATAAACTCATAGAGGCACTGATTCAGCAAGGAAGCAAATATTTGCTGAGCATCTGCTATGTTTGTGACACTGGATAGGGTATAGCAGCAGTCCCCAACCTTTTTGGCACCAGGGACCAGTTTCATGGAAACAGTTTCTCCACAGACTAGGGGGGCAGAGGTGGTGCAGGAAAGAGGCACAGACAGAAGTGGTAAATTGCCAGGAACCAGCGTGGATGAAAGACTGACAAAATTGTCAGCCGGCTGTCCTCAATAAGAGCAGCCCCGAATAGCTTTATTGCTTGCCTTATATAGCAAAAGTTAACATCATTACAAAGGAATAGGGAAGAGATTAAAAGACATTCCTAAAGTACAGGGTGGGTTATTCATTACCATAAGCAGATTTGTTATCAGGAACAAGCAGACCCTTCCCCATACATATCTTTTAAATCCCAGGCCTAGTAACCAATCAACTGGTCTGACCTTCATGTGAAGCTGCACGTACACATTCTTTTCTATAGATAATCACAAGGGGAGGTGAAGGGGAGGCCGAGGTCTTGCCAGCCAAGGCCCCAGGTCGGTCCTTCCCGGGAGGTCGAGGGAGCCAAGGCCTTGCCATCAAGGCCCCCAGAAACCTTTCTGTTCAGTCTCCTGACCGGCTCCCAACGGTAAATAAAGAATGGGAGGGCATGCACAGACTAAAATAAGTGTTGGATTCTGACTTAAAGCCTGCAACCAAATGCGGCTTAATTATCACTTGCCACTTACTGATAGGGTTTTGATGCGAATCTGCAAGCAATTGATTTCTTATGGTCTCTGTGCCGGCAGACCTCCCTGCAAATGTTAATCTGTATTTGCAGCTGCCCCTCAGCACTAACATCACCGCCTTGCACTAACAAGCTCCAACCTTGGATCATCAGGCATTAGATTCTCATAAGGAGAGTGCAACCTAGATCCTCGCATGCACAGTTCACAATAGGGTTCATGATCCTATGAGAATCTAATGCTGCCGCTGATCTGACAGGAGTAGGAGCTCAGGCGGTCATGAGAGAGATGGGGAGCAGTTGTAAATACAGGTAAAGCTTCACTTGCTCACTGGTCGCTCACTTTCTCCTGTGTGGCCCAGTTCCTAACAAGCCATGGACTAGTACATGTCTGTGGTTGGGGACCCCTGGGGTACAGTGCAGACATGAATAAGAAGTTGTCCCTGCCCTCAGATATTTATCGTTTAGTGTAGAAAACAAGTGAGCATATCTGTGCAACAAACTGTTAACAGGTGCTGTGATGGAAGTTCATGTAGGGTTGCAGGTACAGATGGAAGAGTAGTTAGTTCTGCTGGCTGGTGGGAGGGGGAACCAAGGTGGGCAACAGCATTGGGTTTAGATACAGAAGACCTTGGTTTTCAGAATCTCAGTGTGACCTTGACTTCTTTGAGCCTGGGTTTGCCTCATCTATATAAAGGAAATAATACCTCCTCACATGATCGGTGTGAATATGGAATTATACACTTGTATGTGTGTGCATTGGAAAGTTTTGTCTGTCTGAGCTGTAGGTGCCAGGTCATGTACCTAAATAAAGTAGGTGTTAGACCACTTGTAGTTGCTACAGCAAAAGATTTTATTTGAAGTTGGACCTCAGATTAAACCCAAACAGAGATTAGCAGGAACCTTTCAAAGGTAGTGTGCCAACTTGGCAGCCCACGCTGTCCTGGGAGATTGGTGTCAGTATGTACCTCTTTTGTGCAAAGGCAACTGTACTAGTGTTGGAGATGGCAAGAAACCTGTGGCCCCTAAAAAACACATCTTCACCTCTACTCTGGTGGCAGGTGTGGTTTGAGTATCCCTGCTCACCTGTGCCCTCAGGAATGGGAATGCAGTAGAGGTACGTGTTAACTTGGACCTTTTTCCCTTTCCTCTCTTGCATCAGATTTTATCATGTGGGCAACCTGCTGCAACTGGTTCTGCCTGGATGGACAGCCTGAGGAGGCCCCACCAGCCCAGGGAGCCAGGACACAGGCCTATTCCAACCCTGGGTACAGCTCCTTCCCATCCCCGACAGGCTCAGAACCAAGCTGCAAGGCCTGTGGGGCCCACTTCACAAACATGGCCGGGAAGGTGAGTGTTGACTTCTCAGGCTGCTACAACCTCAGGCCCCTGGGCTAGATTGCTGACCTTTCTATAATGCCTGCCTCCTTGCCTTTGTCTATGCAGTGTTGGCAACCCAGACCTGTTTCTTTCACAAAGTATTGCAGAAAAACTAACCAAGTAAAACCAAGCATCTCAGCAAAGATTTGGAGCCGCTAGACCTGAATTTAGATATATCAGTGTTGCCACTTACTCGCTGTATGTCTTAACCTTTTTTAAGATTCATTTTCTCCATTTATAAAAAGGAGAAATATTAATTGTACCCATCTCACAATGTTGTGAGAATAAAATGAGATAAGGTCTGAAGGGTGCACAGTTCAATGCTTAGAATAGTAGGCACTCACCTGACTGCAGTTTGTTTTTTTAAACAATATTAAGGATGTCTTGAGTACATTAAGACCCAAATAACACCAAGACTGGCACTTAATGTAACGATTTCATTTGAAATGTGTGGTAGCTGTGTTTTCCAGATTAGTGAGTGGGAAGTAAAACTACTGGCTGGCAATGGTGTGTAGGGGTGGCCCCACCCCTTTGTCAGCACCCAGAGGCAGCGTGCTCTCTGATCAAGCATGACTGGGGCCGATCGATGGTTAACCCAGAGCAGGAGAAAGAACTCCTGCATTTATATTTTTCTTTACTTTTTTTCTTTTTAAAGATTTATTTTATTGTTTTTGATAGAGACAGAGAGAGATAGAGAAGGGGGAGGGCCCAGAACAGTCTCCGTAGTTGTACATCATCAGTTTTCAACATGGTTTTGTTCCATACAGGTGGGCGAGGGCCATGCAGGGCGGGAGGGAACTGGGCTGGGTGCCTCCCGCATGGAGAGGCACAGCCCCTCGAGCCAGGGGCTGAACTGGGGGATGAGAACCAAACTGGGGGCCTCCTCCCACAAATGAGAAGCACACCCTAGTTCAGCATATGGGTCCTTATGGGCTAGGGCTGGGATTCGATCCTCAGTCACGTGAGCTACAAAGCAAGCACTTAGCCCACTGAGCCATCTCAGCTTCCCCTATTTTATTTTATTTTTTTTAATTTTATTTATTAATTTTTAATAAAAAAAGGCTTTTTGTTTTGGAGAGACCAAGGGAGAGAGAACGAGAATGGGGGAGGGCCCAGAGCAGTCTCCATAGTTGTGTATCATTAATTGTGACATAGTTTCATTCCACACAGGTGGATGTAAGACCCTGTGGGGCAGGAACTGAATTGGTGGCCTCCCACATGGGAGGTGAGAACCTTTGCCACCAGCTAGCAGTTACCAGCCATACCGCAGTTTAGTATATGGGTTTGCACAGGCTGGGGCTGAGATTGGATTCCTCAACCTCAGACCTTGGACCTCACGGTTGCAAGGCAAGTGCTAAACCTGGTGTCCCCTGTTTTTTTCTATAGAATGAGAGGTTTACAACCCAAAATGTGATGTTAAAATGGTGATAATGGGAAATTTGAGAGGGAAAAAAATCTTCTTTAAACCATCTGCTATTTTCCAGGAACTATCTTAAGCAATTTGTTTTTTGTTTCATGTGATCTTCATAATAACTCCATGATGTAGGTTTTAGGGTCTACCTTAAACTCCCATTTTAGGGGAAGCCTGGATGGCTCAGTGGGTTGAGCGCTCACTTTGCAGCCCTGGGGACTGGGGATCAAATCCCGGCCCCGGCCCATGCGGGCCCATATGCCAAACTGGGGAGTGCCCCCAGTTCAGTTCTCACCAGGGTGAGAACTCGTCCCAGTGCCTGCCCTATGCACCTCCGCCCACCTGTGGAATGAAACTATGTGGAAAAACCAATGATGTGCAACTATGGAGACTGTTCTGGGCCCTCCCCCTTCTCTCTGTCTCTGTCTCTGTATCTCTCTCTCTCAAAGCAGTAAAAACAAGTCTTAAAAAAAAAACCCAGGGAAAGCTGGGATGGCTCAGCGGATAAAGCGCTTGCTTTGAAGCCCCGAGGAC
This sequence comes from Craseonycteris thonglongyai, assembly GCA_004027555.1. Classification (NCBI taxonomy): domain Eukaryota; kingdom Metazoa; phylum Chordata; class Mammalia; order Chiroptera; family Craseonycteridae; genus Craseonycteris; species Craseonycteris thonglongyai. Next base: position 55,961 of record PVKE010000310.1, read on the forward strand.
CGAGGATCGAATACCGGCCCCGGCCCATGCGGACCCACATGCTGAACTGGGGTGTGCCCCCAGTTCAGTTCTTGCTGGGACCTATGTGGGAGGCTCCCCGCCCAGTTCCTGCCCTGCACAGCCCTGTGCCCGCCTGTGGAGTGAAACTATTTGGAAAACTAATGTCAACAATGGAGACTGCTCTGGGCCCTCCCCCTTCTCTCTGTCTCTCTCTGTCTCTGTTTCTCTATCAAAAATCAATAAAATAAATCTTAAAAAAACAAACAAACAAAAAACGAACAAACCCAAACTCCCATTTTACGTATGAAAAACTAAGGCTTAGAGTTGAACAGTTAAAAGGAAACTATACATGTCAGGTTCCTGACAAATAGCAAAAGAGACATTAAAATACTCATTCTTTTCCCTCTACTTAGGTGTAGAGAGACCCAAGATTACATAGCTATTAAAAGGCAGAGTGAGGATTCAAACCCAGGTCTATGATTCTCAAGCTGTCTCCCAGAAGACATTTAGGTGTCAGAATTTCTGCAGCGTGAAATGCTGTCACCTGCCCTTTGCATCTGTAAGGTGATGGGCCGGGCTTGGCATTCTGCCTCGTAGGTTGTATTTTGCCTGCTGCACTTCAGTGCGGTGAAGGCGGGCACGTAGCAGAACTTTGCTGGGATGTGCTTGGCTACCCGGGGCACTGGAGAACTTGGCCAGAGCAGCTGCTGCAGGCGGGGAGCTGTGGCCTGGTGGGCAGAGGTGCCCCTTTTTTTATGCTTCCACTAGAAGCTTGAGCCAGTCAATTGAGACGGAAGTGGAGAATAGAAGGAGCTTGACGCCCCATGGCTTCAGGCTTCTCAGTGATGGAGATTGTGGCTGGAGTTAGGGTCTGAGATGAGATGGAAGGAGAGCTGGGCGCCTGTCACATCCTGGTACTGAGTTTGGCCTTTCAAATGCATTGTCTCATTGAATCTCTACAACAGCCCATGAACCATACTATTATTTGTTCCCATTTTACAGATGATGAATTTTTTCTGCTTACCTAAATAGTAGTTTCCAGGACTCCTCAGGTACCTGAAGAGTCTAGTCTGATGGAAAGAGCTGATTCGGGGGAGGTGAGCACATAATGCAATGTATAGACAATGTAGTGTAGAATTGCACACCTGGAAAATGTAATTGTTATCAACCAATGTCACCCCAATAAAAAAAAAAGAGTCTGTTGGATAGCCAAAGGGCTTGCTCTTTTCACTATATTACCCTGAGAAATAGTAGGAACAATTGCTGTTAGAAGTGGCAAAGTGGCAAGAAAGAATAGGAAAAACCTTGTTTAAATGAGTCAGCATGACTTTGCAGTACGTTTGTTTGAACCCTTTTTTAAAAACTGGTGGAGTAAAACTTAATTGTTAGTCAACAATTTAAAATTATTACAGTTAGGTAAGTATACAACTTACTGTCGAACTGTTCAACAAAGTTAGTTACAAACAATAGACTCCCCTTTCTTATTTTGTTCTCAGGGGCAACTGCTTTCTACATTTCCAGCTGATTACTCTGGTAGTTACCTCTTCATTACTGATAGACACACACAGTTGACCCTTGAATAGGGTGACCAGACGTCCCGCTTTTGGCGGGACAGTCCCGATTTTTAACAATTTGTCCTGCGTCTCGCGGCGTTTTAAAAAAGTCCCGATTTTTCAAAAGAATGCACAACAAGCTAGGGAACGGCGGGAGATAGACCAAATTTTTAATTAAGAACCCCCTCCCCCCTGGTCAATGGTGTCCCGCTCTACCAATGTTAAAATCTGGTCACCTTACCCTTGAACAATGTAGGGGTTAGGGGCGCTGATACCCCTTTCAGTCATAAAGCTGTGTATAGCTTGTAACTCCTCAAAAATTTTTTTTTTGGTAAAGATATATTTTACTGTTTTGACAGAGAGACAGAGAGGGGGGGAGGGCACAGAGCAGCTTCCATAGTTGTATGTCATTAGTGTTTCAACATAGTTTAATTGCACACAGGTGGGCACTGGGCCATGTAGGTGGGAACTGGACTAGGGGCCTCCCGCATGGAAGGTACATCCCTTCAGGCCAGGGGCTGGGCCAGGGGCTGAACCAGGGAGCAAGAACCGAACTGGGGGCCTCCTTCATGGGAAGCTCACTTAAGTTTAGCATATGGGTCCACACAGGCCAGGATTTGATCTTTGGACCCCGGGGCTGCAAGGCAAGCTGCTCAACCTGCTGAGCCATCCCAGCATCCCCTTTCTCAAAAACGTAATGGCAGTTCCATGGTAGATTGCCCATTCCCTACCCCCCTACTTTCTTAAATGTCGGTTATACTCTATGGAATGGAGACTGGAAAGAGAAAGAGCAGAAAGAACAATGATGATGATCCAGGCTGAGGGAGCAGCATGTCAAACATATTGAAAATTTGGGAGTACCAGGGGATCTAGCAAGTTCTTTACATTTCTCAGCTAGAAGAGATAATGTGAATGAGCGAGAAAACCACCCCCTGAGAAAGACTGATGGATAGATGAGGATGGGAAGATGTTTTTTCTTGATAATGGTTATCTCCACCTGACATAAATGTGTTTGTGGATTGCCTGTCTTTTCAGATGGTAATATAGCAGTAGGAATATCGTCAATTTTGTTCACAACTTTTATCCCCAGTGTTTAGAACAGTGACCAACACATGGTAGGCAATAATTTTTTTTTTTTAAGATTTATTTTTATTGTTTTTGACAGAGAGAGAGACAGAGACAGAGAGGGGGGGAGGGCCCAGAACAGTTTCCATAGTTGCACATCATTGGTTTTCCCACATAGTTTCATTCCACAGGTGGGCACGGGGCTGCACAGGGCAGGAATTGGGCCAGGGTCTCACCCCGGTGAGAACCGAACTGGGGGCACTCCCCAGTTCAGCATATGGATCCGCACAGGTCGGGGCCAGGATTCAATCCTTGGTCCCTGGGGGCTGCAAAGTGAGCGCTTAATCCACTGAGCCATCCCGACTTGCCCCAATAATTTTTTTTTTTAAATAAATAAATAAATGAATGGATGGACAGTTGAATTGAGAACAATTTGAAAAAGAGGACTTAGACCAGAGAGTCTCTGCTTTTATTGTACTACTTTATGTTATGCTGATGATTCCATGCTGAAGATTTTCATTGAAGGCCTAATGCTGAGGGTCTAGTTTTGTGGAGACAGAGCTGAGGAACACCTAGGCCGGGGGTGGCGAACCTATGGCACGCGTGCCCAAAGTGGCACGCGGAGCAATTATTTCGGCACGCGGAGCTGTGAATACCATTTAAAAAATGGTTGTTTATGCTCTTATAGACATAAAAAAATTGATACCTCTATCTCACTTGATGGGTTGGCACGCGAGTTGAGCGAGTATACTCTTTTTATTTCATAAACTTTGGCACTCAATCGCCAAAAGGTTCGCCACCCCTGCCCTAGGCCTTCCCTCAGTGAACTGACTGGTTCAGGAGGCCCACATTTGCAAAGAACCAGTGACAGCATAAGTTAAGTACTAGGGAATCAGGCCTAGCTAGCTGATAAATTGATCATTCTAGCTGGATGAAAGAAGGTTTATTGATTTGCAAAGCAGTGGCTGATGTAAAGGCCCCAGATGGGGGGCAAGTATAAGGTGTATGTGGGAACTGTGAGGGACCTGTTTTGGGAAGGTGGGGTAGAATAGAGTTGGGGTCAGGATATGAAGTGCCCTGACAGCCATAGTAAGAAGCTTGTAGCCACCAGACAAAGAACCAGCAGAAAGATCTGAACAAAGGAATCACCTGATCAGTCCTGTTTCACGTAGCAGGCATGGCTTCATTCATGGTAGGAATAGCATTTGGGAAGCTCTTCCACACCTGGTGAGAAGTTCTCAGGGCCACGTCTAGGGTTATGGCTGGGACTGATTGATGTAGCTGCCATTTAGTGAGCAACTCTTCGTGCCAGACACTGTGAAGTAGTAGTTGTTAACTCATTTTACAGATAAAAAATATGAGACTCAGACACTCAGGAACTTAGCTGCTAAGATAGAAGGGCATGCAGCAAGCATATGAAGACATGAAATGTAGGAGAAGGTCAAAGATGACAGGATATTGGCCTGGGTGCTTAGGAACATGGCAACTGATTAAAATACAGAACTTTCCCCTGTTTATTGTAAAATAAATTATTGAATATCTACTGTGTGTCAGGCATTGCTTAGGCTAGGAAGACAGAGATGAAGTCATTCATCTGTGCTTGACAGGAAGCTTGCAGCCTGACAGGGAGGTGGGGGCAAATATGCAGCCATTCAAAGAGACAAGATGAATCCATCTATAGCACAAAGAACTTTTGTGGAGGGGGAGGCAAGTTCCAGTTTGGAAAGTAAAAGATGGTTATTGGTACAATATTTTCTTGCTCAGAAGTTTTGGGTAATTCACAATGAATTTTGTGAATACTAAGGATGTTTCCTTAGAAATTTTTATTTGTAATTTTATGCTTAAGTGGATCAGTGTACTTGAAAGGGTTTGACATTTAACAGCCACAGGTTTTTAAAATGTCTTTTCTAGAAGTGGTTGAATTGAAATGATTACATGGATTCTACTATCTTTTTACTTCATTGTGGTTAGTGTTTTCTGAATGCTCATTCAGTACAAAGCACCAGAGATAATATTCAGGACTTTACAGAGACTACATAAGTAAGATTTATCCCCTGCCTTCCTGGAGTTTCCAGTCTTGGAGAGAAATGGCAGGCTGTAATTTTGCCACAAGCCAAATATCCTATGTGTGTTAGTAATACCTACAGGTGGTTGAATATCAGCCCTAACAATTTTGGACGGAGTTTGGTGCCCAGCCACTTTAGTTGGACCAGTTGGAGGAGGGGGGGCAGGGGGTGGGGGGGAGGAGGTTGTGTTAGGAAACATGGAAGAGATATATTCAAATGTGGACATAGATGGGTGGTTTCTAGGTACTGGCAAAAGCTCAGAGATGAGGCAAAGGGGAAAAAAGGGAATAAAGGTGACTGTTTTTATGAATATACACACCTTATGCTAAGTATCTTATGGGATACTTCCAGTAGTCCTTAGTGGTAGACTGTCCACCTGACTTTGCAGGTGAGGAATCTGATGTCCTGGGACGTTATGTGTTTTGTACAAGGTCCCGTAGCTAGGAAGTAACCAACACAGACTTAATCCTGATTGTGTCACTTCTCTGGTCTGCAAAAAGGAATGCCCATAAGAGGGATGGTGTGGAGGAAAGGCTGGTAGGGTGAGAAAGTGGGCCTGGCTTGTGCCAGGGTATATGGGTGGGGAGGGAGTAGGAATAAGGGAAGGGCAGATTAGCAAAGGAGAGCAACCCATGGATCCTCCTTGAAGGGTAGTGCCTGCCTGAGGTGCCACTGCCAGCTTTTATGATGCTGGCTGTGTGTGTACTCTTGACATTTATGCAGGCACGTTGGCTCCACGTTTTCATCTTTCATGCTACCTTGTTGCTCATTGGGTTTGTACCATTTGCTAGAATTTACGTATGCATGGTTCCTTTGCTTATTCTATCCACATTTGTGGACAGCCATATTTCCTTTTCCTTCGTTCTCTCCTGCCTCTGCAAACTGGGATTTTAGCCTTGAGCACTATGCAGGCAGACTTCAGAGTCCCTTGGGAGTGGGGAGAGGAGGAGACCATGGACATAGAAGCTGGGTTGCTGTCTTGCATTCTGATCTTACACCCAGTAAGCTACACACATTTGAGGAAAGTAAATAGAGAGTTATTTAGATCTGGCTGATAGAGTAACTCAGGGCTTTTTTTTTTTTTTTTTTTTAATATTTTTTATAGAGAGTAATTATTTTATCTTCAGTACATATTTATTTTTATTTTACTTTTGACAGATAGAGAGAGAGACAGAGACAGAGACAGCTAGAGAACCGAACTGTGGGAACTCCCCAGTTCAGCATGTGGGTCCGCCTGGGCCGGAGCCGGGATTCAATCCTCGGTCCTTGGGGCCTCAAAGTGAGCGCTCAACCCGCTGAGCCGTCCCGGCTTTCCCAATCAGGGCTTTTTAATTGTGTCAAACTAGGTCTTGTCAAACTGCATTGATTTAAGTAATGGTCCATGTCAGGACCTACAGCTTTATGACATTGAAGCCTCTTCATTTCACTATCAGTCATCCGAAACACATTTCATTTCCCAGTAGAAAAGCTTTAGATATGAATGAACCTCCAGTATCCCAAAACATCCATTTTCTACCTGAGTGGCTACTGGCCCAGAACCATTATGATGCTAGTGTAGTCATGCATCCTTTTAAGTCAATCTACGAACATTTTATTGTCTGGTTATAATTGTGTAGAGAATAAGGGAGCTTGATATATGTCCTTTTGCAGTGCCTTCAATAATGAAAATTGGATGGTAAACATTATGCCTGTTTCCCTTTACATAAATGATACTTAAACAAAACTAAATATAACTGTCTCAGCTATGCAGACTTACACTTCAGCCCCACACAGTGTCTGATTTTGACTATGAGAATCAGTCTCTTGGGCATTCTGGTTAGCTTGAGTAGCTTTCTATACTTAGAAAAGAGAGAGCAGAAATATTTAGGTTAATACTTAAGTCACTATAGGATGAGAAGTTTTTTATTTCTTTAAACGATTAGTGTGCCTTCTAGGACCATCTTAGTATGCCCAGGAATTACCTCCTGTGGGAGTGTGGCCTGTTCATGGCTACAGCAGAGTACAGTCAGATGTCACTGTGCACGCATAAGAGGCTGAGGATTTGCTTCCTGTGAGTGAGTTGAGCAAGCCATGGTGTGTTGTGTGGTCTGTGATTGTAGGGGTTGCTGCTGCCAGGCGGTACCAGCTGCCAGGCAGTACCAGCTTGCCCGCCATGTGCTCTTGTTGCCTGTCTGAGACACTCTGTACTTTCTTAAACGAGAGCTCCCTAATCATGTCTAGAGGGCCTCTGGTAGCTGTCTAAATATTTGTCTTGGATGTGTCCTTATGTACCACTGAATTCCCAGCACTCTGTGTGGGCCTGTGTGGGGTGGGGGGACCTGGGCACTGGCCTCTGTGGTTGGGTCACCAGGTTGGGAGTTTTGAGATGGAGAGCCAGCCTTTGACTCAGTACTGCTGTCGGCCTGAGTGGGACCGAGTTAGGCACCGTGGCCTGGTGGAAAGAGCATGCTTGTGGGCATTCAATTTAGACAGACCTTGAGTGTGAATCATAGCTCTGCTGTTTACTGCCTGACCTAGAATATGATACAACTCTAGACCTCAATTGCTTTGTCTGTGAAACAGGGAGGTACATGAATACCTACTTTGCACAGTTGCTTTGAGAATTCACTGACAAGCTAGGGATCACTCTAGCACATAGTAGCCCCTCAATAAGTTTAATTAACAATAAAACAATTACCACCACAACCTTTATACATTGGCTTCCTTATCTCAGCAATAAAGTTGAGAGAATCATAGTTAAGGATTTGAATCCTGGCTCTCATCATTAGCACATATTCCCTAGAAATGATAAGACAGTTATGTTTATTGAAGACTCCTGTGTCAGGTATACTAAACACATTATCTCTGAACTTGACAACAGTTCTATGAGTCATACACTGTTATCACCCATATTTTAAAGATGAGGAAACTGAGGGCCAGAGAGGGTAAGTTATACACCCAAGGTGACAGCACAAGAAATGGAGGAGGGAGACAGTAAAAATGTAGGGCTTTTTGATTCTAATGCTGGTAGTCTTAATAGCCTCCATTTCTTTATCAGAAAAATAAATAAAGCCTCAAATGGGATAATAAATGTAATGTCCTGTTGTGTATAGATACACAGATACAAAAAGGGGGTCTGCCACCTTGAGTGGCTTTTAACCTGAAATTTATGTTAGCCTGCACCCCTAAGTAGAGGAGATAGCTTATTTAAAGTAAGAGTGATTGGGGGGTCTCGCTAGGCTTGACAGCCCTAAGATCCACCTACACTCTGCCTTGTTCTCACACTCTGATGTGGTTCCTGTGTCTCTTGCTTTAAGCAGCAGACCTGCCTGGACTGTAAGAAAAATTTCTGCATGACCTGTTCAAGCCAAGTAGGGAATGGGCCCCGCCTCTGCCTTCTCTGCCAGCGATTCCGAGCAACGGCCTTCCAGCGGGAGGAGCTCATGAAGATGAAGGTGAAGGACCTGAGGGACTATCTCCACCTCCATGACATCTCTACCGAAATGTGCCGGGAGAAAGAGGAACTGGTGTCCTTGGTGCTGGGCCAGCAGCCTGTTATCTCCCAGGAGGGCAGGACTCGTGCCCCCACCTTATCCCGGGACTTCCGCGAGCAGCAGGCCTTCCTGTCCCAGCCTCATGCCAGCACAACACCTCCTACCTCACCCAGCCTCTCTTCACAAGCACAGGCCACCTCTGCTCCCCCGGCCCATGCTCAGGAAAACCAGCAGGTACTGGCTCCTTCCCTGTCCCTGCCAGTCTCTGCCAGGCTCATTTCCCTTCTTTCCTGCATTGTGGGAGGGGCACGAGCGTAAGTGTCTTTGTTATGTGCAGCCTTTCTGTCTCCTGATGCATGAATGATATCTTCTTGACATCACACTCAAGTTTTGGCTTTTTTTCAGAGATGATAATACACAGTACCAGGTTTTTTGTTAAATATCCCAGTTAAAATTTTTTAAAAAATGTATTGTCCTGGAAATATTTTTGAGAAAACTCACTGTTAGCTGTCCAAATCTAGTTTTATTCAAATTGCCCTCCTACTTATCTCTTGTGGTTTTCCTTAGCTGGATGGGGAATTGGTTCCTTAGTCACCATCACTAGGCACATGTGGAAAAAGGAGTGTGCAGAGCAAGCTTGTCCAGGCCTGTGTCCCACAGGCTGCTTGCAGCCGAGGATGGCTTTGAATGAGGCCCAACACATGTTCATAAACTTTCTTTTAAGATTTATTTTGGGAAGCCAGGATAGCCTAGTGGGTGAAGGTAAGCACTCGCTTTGCAGCCCCAGGGACTGAAGATTGAATCCCGGCCCCAGCCTGTGCAGACCCATATGCTGAACTGGAGTGTGCTTCCCATACAGCAGGTCCACAGTTTGGTTCTCGCCCCCTGGTTCTTGCCCCCAGCCTGGTTGACTTGAAAGAGACAGAGACAGACATAGAAAAGCGGGGGAGGGCCCAGAGCAGTCTCCATAGTTGTATGTCATCAGTTTTCGACATAGTTTCATTCTACACAAGTGGGAGGGGGCCGTGCAGGGCGGGAACCAGGCCAGGATCCTCCTGCATGGGAGGCATGCCCCTGGGAGCCGGGGGTCGAACTGGGGGCCTCTCACATGGGAAGCACACCCCAGTTCAGCATATGGGTCCACACTGGCTGGGGGCAAGGATTCTATCCACAGACCCTGGGGCTGCAAGGTGAGCACTCAACCCGCTGAGCCATCCCAGCATTGCCCATGAACTTTTTTAAAACACTAGATTTTTTTTTTTTTTTAACTCATCAGCTATTGTTAAGTGTTAGTGTATTTTATGTGTGGCCCAAGACAATTCTTTCAATGTGATCCAGGGAAACCAAAGGTTAGACACCCCTGATGCAGATGAAGGGGAGAGTGGTTGAAACACAGTGATCAGGACAAGGATGCTTGCTACTCTTGCCGGTCACTGTTTGGACAGGGGAGTGTTCGGCATGCAATTGCACAGCAAGCTGTCTTAACCACCATCCCAGTGGGGCCTGGAAATGGTGAGCTGAGAGCAGCCTATGGACTGCATTAGAACCAGGCATAGGACATGCCTCTGTCCACAGAAGCCTCTCTAATGGGAAGGTAGTGTTGACATAAAAATCGTCCAAACCTGTAGAGAGTATTATGAGTTTATTTGAGCTAAACTGATTGATGACAGTTGCTGGAAGGCAAAATCTCAACAAATTGAGAAATGCTGCAGAGGATGGTAGTTTTGCAGCTTATTTTATACAATTAGAATCAAGGAGGTGACATAAGGGTGGTTACATGAAATCCATGGGTGATAGATTAGGGATGAAGCAAAATGGGGAAATCTCTGAGATTGGATGAAAAGTAAAATGGAGAGACACTTCTATTATATTGGTGGGTACAGGATTAGTTAACAGTTACAGCCCACAGAGCTTGTGTGTGGGCAACAAGATAATGAGGGAAGGTTCTGTGGTCTGGTGCTCCAGTGGGAGGTTGTGCCCTGAGGGGTCCAGAAAAGGGATTATTCTGACATGCCAAGGGTATGTTATCTTAGATGCAAAAAGATAATACACAGGCTCCTTATGGTAAAGACTGACCTTTGTCAAGGAAGCTACAAGTCTAGGACATGATTATCCTCCATGACCTGCTTTAATTAATAATCAGAAATTTTTATGCTCAGACCCTCAATGTGGTTGCTTTTGGTGTCTGAGTTTGCAGTGCCTGCCATGCTGGCCTCTTTTGAACTTGTCAGGTTTAGCATGTGGCTTCTTTGTCCACAGTAGACATGCAAACCAGCTATTGGATTAGAGTGAGCTGGTGGACTGAACCATTGTGTAAGGAGTGATGGTGTCCCATAGATGTACTTAAGTGCTTTGTGACCCACTTATTTATATGGCTGGGGCGATAAAGGGGGATTAGGACCTAGAAGATCTTGTTTCCACATTCAGTTTGTCACTGACTTTTTGGTTACCTTGGGTGAACTTTGAGCCTTCAACAATGAAATGAGATTTTGCTCTTGCCAGGATGTTGGGAGGATTGCTGAGTGCGATGTCGTGTCTGAAGAGCTTTGAGTGCCTTAGAGCTGGTGTAGTACTCATGTGGTCAGTTCCCACATGGGATGTGGGTGGTTGCTGCCTCTCGTTGATGATCACCTTTGCCAGGATTGGGCCCCTGATTCAGCTCTGATGGGCACTGAGGCATAAAGGCCAGTGTGATAGCATACTTTACCTGCAGTAAACTCATTTACTCCCTTGTTGGCTTGAGCGTGCTTTCTCCCCAGCTGGAGTTTAACTCTTTCCTAAGGTGTAGCTCTGTTGGCTGGACAGGTTTTATCTCCTTCTATTCCCTTTGCTTGGTTGAGCAGTATTCTCTGTTTATAGAGAGCTAGGAGAGTAACTTGAGAAAATTGTTTTTCCCTAAAGAACCTTCAGGTATGTTTTTCAATAGAAGGAGTTTGTTTTAAGCTTCCTGTCATTAACCAGACATTTCCAGACTGCACCTACGGGTCGTACTATGTGCCAAATCGAATTTGGTACTTCTCTGATCTCTCACGTTTTCAGAGGACCTTCACGTCAGCTCACATCCTCTGTTCTGGTGAGACCTACTGTTTGCAAGACAGAAAAATATATAATTCCACAAGTGAGCTGCACCTAGAATGCAAATGTTCTCATAGTGCTTGCTTCACCAGGGTTCTTTCCTTTACCTTTAATGCCCTGGCAATAGTTGCTAGGGAAGGAAATGTATGGAATAAGCAAAACTGTGGACAAATAATAGTTGTAGATTTTGATTTTGACAGTGGGCAAAAGGAAAGACAACATACTTTGCAGTATGAGATCCAGTTTCTCTTTCTAAGAAAAAGGGACATACAAAAGTTATCTACTTAGGAACAGGTTATAGGCTCTGAAAGACTTTGTAACTCCAAGCTGCCACCAGGAGGACAGTAGGTACCACATCTGCATATAGCAAAGAGAAAACTAGAGGTGTTGATGAAGGCATTGTTTGGGGTGCTTCCCGATACTTGTATACCATACCTGTTATCTTATTTTTGGCAATATTTGTAGTGGTGGTGATTTCTACTTTTCATTCCCACTGTCTTTGCTTGCCTTTTCTTTTTTTTTTAAGATTTATTTTATTGTTTGAGAGAGAGAGAGAGCGCGCGCGTGCGCAAAGGGAGAGGGCCCAAAGCAGTCTCCATAGTTGTATGTCATTAGTGTCAGCATAGTTTCACTCCACACAGGTAGATGTGGAGCCGTGCGCGGCGGGAACTGAACTGAGGCATGCCCCAGTTCAGCATATGGGCTTGCACGGGCTGGGGCCAGGACTTTACCCCCAAACCTCACACTTGCAAGTCAAGCCCCTCAACCAGTTGAGCTATCAGACATCCCTGCCTGCCTCTCCTTAATTAGCTACATGTATTGTATGCTAATTGGGCTTAGTGGCTGGGGCCAGCAGGTGAGTCGTTTCCTGGGTTGTCCTTTTATTGGTTCTTCAAGACTCTAATGGAAAAGGCCTGTGATCTCAGATACCTTTTTGCTCTGGGTTTACACCAGGCCCTTTGCCTGGAGGGAGCAGTGGATGAAGAGGATCTAGTTTGGGGATTTGTGTCTTAAATGGTGATAGGATTAGGAGGCTCATATATAATTCTGAGTACTCTTTGGAAAAAGTTGAAGTACCTAGCAGAAACCTTTTGAGAAGTTAGAATTCTAAGTAAAATGAAACTAAGCATAGGTATTTGCCTTATGTAGTCTTTGGCTAATAGAATCTTAGATACATTCAAATAAAATTTTGACCAGGTTCCAAGACAACTCTTAGTAATAGTGTATACCTTGCTGCTTGGAGTACATTTTCAGAATGTGAAAGTAGTCTCTGGCCAGAGGATGGAAATAGTGTGGTGAGGGTCTGGAAACTTTGTCTCATTTGGGCCAGATGAGGAAGCCAGGGAGATTTAGGGTGGAGGAAGGAGAAGACATGTTATTAACAGTGTGGAAGAAAATAGTGGACATTGGTAGGTCCAAGGGGCAGAACCAGGGACAGTGGGTGGAAGTTATAGGAAGGGCACATTGGGGCCAGTGTCAAGAAAAAAACTCGAAGGCAGTTAGAGAATTGTCTCCAGCAGAGAACTTCCTTTCACTCGGAGTATTCGAGCTGAGACTAAATTAATGGTGAGTGGCAGCTAAGCCATCCTGGTGGTGGGCAGCATTAATGCACTCTTGTTCTAGATTTGAAATCTATTGTTTCTCTGCCTGGCAAAGTCAGTGTTAGCGAGTAGGCTTTTGTAATGCTCTGTGTGAGACTCCAGATTTCTGGGGGAGATGGGAGTTCATTTGGGACGTGGTGTGAGCTTGAAGAGACCCATGCTGTACAATCCCTGGTACATCTTTGTGGATGTGATGGCTCCTTTCTCTTCCCACAGACCAATGGCCATGTGTCTCAGGACCAAGAAGAACCTGTCTACTCGGAGGGCACAGCCAGAACACCTGCTGAGGATGAGACCCAGGTGTGGCCTCTGCTTGGGTCTGTGCCTTTACCTTTGCTCTTTCACTGGTGTTTAGGCTGTTTTAAGAACCTCTTAGCAAACTCAGAAGTGGAGAGAGAAGAATTAGTCTGTGATGATAGTTCTTCTGAAATTCTGTTTTTTGGGGTGGAGTGCAGTGTTAATGTTCCTTCCAAGCTATTAGTGTGTTAGTGTGGAGCTGCGAGGTCATAGTGGAGACCTGGGAGCCTCATGGCCCATTTATTTCCAATCTCATGACTTTCTAAGAGCTGCCAGAGTACAGGCTTGTGGTGCTGCTCTGCAAATCTTGTTGTTCTGCTTCCAGCACACAGTATCCATTGTCAGGGGAAGAAGGTCAGATAATGAGGAGAAAAGATGAGAGGGAGTTCAGGTCTCAGTCAGGGGGCTGTGCCAGAGGGCATAGCCATCAGGGCCATGGAGTTATGGTCAAGGTTGTGTACAGAGGAGGGCTTGCCAGGGATGTTCCCTCTTGTGTGGGAAAGCAGAGTCCTCTCCAATGGAGAGAAAGGCCAGCACCACGCTTGGTGGATTCTTGTACTGCTGCATTTAACCTTCATAGAACCCTGTGTGGTGGGACTGCTCCTTCATGGATGGGCAGGTAGCCTTGCGTGATATTATTTAGCATTCATCAGTGGAGGAGGTAGGGTTAGAATTAGGGCCACGTCTGACTCAGGTTGGTGCTCCTTCTGCTATATACACTGACGGCTTGGTCTGTGGCTAGCGTGGGAGGAAGAGACTGGTCTGTTTTACAGTGCAAAGCACCATACCCTTCACTCTTCCTGCATCTCTCTTCCCACTCTTGTTGAGGTAAGCTACCAAAAGTATGGTGTGATGAGTGCTCTGGGGTCCTTGGGAGGTAAGATCTGAGCCCACCGATCTCATCTTTGCCTTTTCAGTCTGTTGACTCAGAGGACAGCTTCGTCCCGGGCCGAAGAGCCTCTCTCTCTGACTTGACGGACCTGGAAGACATTGAAGGTCTGACTGTGCGGCAGCTGAAAGAGATCCTGGCTCGCAACTTCGTTAACTACAAGGGCTGCTGTGAGAAGTGGGAGCTGATGGAGAGGGTGACGCGGCTGTACAAGGATCAGAAAGGACTCCAGCACCTGGGTGAGGGCTATCTGGGTGGGCTCTGACTGCTTGCTGTCACTCTAAAACATGAGAGCATCTGCCAAGGAAGGATTCACCTTACACATTTGCACCACCTAGCAGTAGCTGTCATTGGAGTTGGGTGTTGGGTTAGGCATTGTAGATATTTATTCCTCAGAGCAGCCTATGAAATAGGCTTTATTATGGGACCCAGATTTGAATCGAGGATTTCTTGGCATAAGTCTATGGCCTTTCTCACTATATGTCACCCCACCATACTTACTACTTTTAAACAGTTGGGAGATTAGGAAGCAATTCTCTGCACGTGGTGTGTGATGAGAATATCTGTTCTGCCCATACTTGGGCTTTTCCTTCTGTTACATTCCCAAAGCATTCTACAATGTATCATTTTCAGGCGATGCCCGCCCAGTAAAGTATCTAGGTGTGTGGTCAAATGAGTTTGGGAAAAAATACTAACTTAGTAGGTGCTGTACTTGTAAATGCAAAGAAATCCTGTAGAAGAGAAATGTGTGTAGCTGTTCTGAACTCTGCATTTCCTATAATGATTTCACCTAGAACCCACCCCTGCCCTCCCCAACTGATTTAGTTCCAGCAGATTAGCCTTTTGATTCCTTGTATGTTAATAGCAGTTAAAGTCAGATTTCGGGCTCTCTTTTCCCAGTAGCTCAAATTCATCAGAGTTAGGGGACATTTGACCAGTCACCTGATCACAGGCTCATTCTTCCCTTTGGGATTGTCCTCAGACTCTCCCTAGAGTTGTGAGGACATCGGGAATAGGAGATGACTCCACCCGGGAACTTCATCCAGATGCCCTGGCTGACTAAAACAGACTGTTCCTTCTTTCTTGACTTTAATGCTGCCTTTAAACGCAGTAGGAAAGAATATTGTGCTTACACAGTTTCCTTCCAACTCCTCAATGTTCATGCAAACCAGTGGCATCCTTTTTCGTAAGACGAGACCGGACATGCCAGTAGGAGCTGTGTGTGAGTTCTTGGCATGTGGAGTGAGGGGCTGGGTGTCTGTGTGGGCTCTTGGCCATCCTGGTTCCCAGCAGGGAAACAGAGGTCAGGAATGAAGTCAGGGTGGCTGGAGACCTTCCTCATACCATCACATACTCAGACGTCTTTCTCTTTCCCTTTCAGTGTGTGGTGCTGAAGACCAGAACGGTATGTAGTTGTTTCTGTTTGGGGACAGGCTTAGAGGCTCTTAGCTCTTTCCTTCCCCTCCTTCAACCCCGATTCCTGTTGACAGTCTAAGAATTCTGAGCATATCAGCATCCAGACAGAAGGTATAGAGGAAATTCACTGAGAACCAGGGCTTCTCGGCATCTTTAGAAATTCTCCTCCCCTCCCTGTGAGGGGAGAAGAGTGCAGCATACCTGGGGCAGACTGGTTTGCACACCTCTGGATGGTCAGCTCAGAAGAGCATCTGTAAAACAGTTAACAAAGTGAGTGGTGGCATGTGTCACATTTGGTTAAGTTTTCATACTCCTGGTGCAAAGGCACTTCTATGGTTTTCACTCAGTCCTGGTCTGAGTGGGGAGGGTTTTTTGTGCACATTCAAGGACATTACTTTGGATGTTTAATAGTTTCTGGTACCAACCAAAAAGAAGCCTTGTTTGTACGTGTCTGGGCAGTGCTAAAAGCTGCTTTGGGGACAGATTAGGGAAAGTATCACATGGTGCTCTCTAGGCACCAAGTGCGTATCCCACCTCAGCTGCCACACACCCAACGGTGCATTACAGACCACTGGGCCTTTGGGTACCCCCAGAATGGACTGCAGGAATCTGGCTGGGTCTAGGCATCCATCCTTCTTTCTTTCTTTTTTTTTTTAAGATTTATTGTTTTTGACAGACACAGAGAGAGACAGAAGGGGGAGGGCCCAGAACCCAGAGCAGTCTCTATAGTTGTATGTCATCAGTTTTCAACATGGTTTCATTCCACATAGGTGGATGGGGGACCCACAGGGCAGGAAGTGGGCCAGGGGCCCCCCACATGGGAGACATGCCCCCTCGGGCTAGGAGCTGAACTGGGGGGTGAGAACTGAACTGGGGGAGGTCCCACATGGGAAGCACACCCCAGTTCAGCATAAGAGTCCACATGGGCTAGGGCTGAGATTCGATCCTCTGTCCCCGGGGCTGCAAAGTGAGTGCTTAACTTGCTGAACCATCCTGGCTTCCCCTGGGCATCATTCTAAAACACTATGCTATGCCTTTTAGAAGGCTATATGATTGTGAGCTCTTCCCCAAGAGGGAATGTTCTCAGATTAGTGGAAAGTCCTGTAAGGCATTTTAAAACTTTCAGGGGTGGCAAGGATAGCTCAACAGGTTGAGCGCTTGCCTTGCAACTGCGAGATTTGGGGGTTGAATCCCAGCCCCAGCCTGTGGAAACTCACATGTTGAACTGTGGTGCAACCAGTAAACCCCAGGATGGTGGCGAAGCTTCTCACCTCCCATGCAGGAGACCCCAAGCTTAGTTCCTGCTCTGCACGGCCCCTGCCCACCTGTGTGGAATGAAACCATGTTGAAAACTGATGATGTACAACTATGGAGACCACTCTGTGCCCTCCGACTTCTCTCTGTCTCTCTTTGTCGCTGTCTCCTTCTGTCTCTGTCAAAAACAATAAAATAAATCTTAAAAAAAAAAAAAGAATTAGAGCTTTAACCTCTTTGTCATCTATAAATTTCTTCCCTTGAAGCTGTTTTTTCATATTTGAGAACAAAAAATAATCAGATGGAGCCAGGTCTGGACTGTAGGGAGGGTGGTTTAACATTTGGAAGCCACAGTCATGAAGAACAGTCAATGCAACATTGCTCTTGTGCACGGGCATTTGCTTGCAAAAGCAGCACCCCACCCCTTTGGTCCATTTTCTTCTTTTCTCCTTCACAAATTCTTTTAACTGCTTCAGCAGACTGGACTAGTACTCTCCAGTTATTGTGACACTCTTATCCTTGTAATCGATCTGTAAGACAGCAAGATACCCTCCATATCCCCCCCCAAAAAAACCAGTAGCCATGATTTTTCCAGCTGATTGTGACACCTTGACCTTCTTAGGGGGTGGCGCGCCCTTTTAATGCCACTGCATGGATTCCTGCTTTGACTCAGGCTCATAACGATGAACCCAGATTTCATCTCCAGCGACAGTCTGGTTTAAAACTTCATCTCTGCTGTCTCTGCAGAGGTCCAAAAACTGTTGTGAACACTTGACATGCTGCTGTTTTTGAAGCAGTGTGAGTATGTTCGGTACCCATCCTCCACTGACTTGACATCCTTAGATGCTAATGGAGAATATTCAAAATGGCTGTAGGTGACACTCCAAGCATTTCTGCAAGCTGCTCTTTACTCCATCTGGCATCTTCCACTACAGGTTTTCAACTTTCTTGACATGTCTAATGAAATCTCAAATGTCTAAGAAAGTGACCTCAACAGGGCATCCCAGACAGGAGCCATCTTCAGTTGACTCTCTGCCTTGCTTGAAAAGGCTTGAAACGGCTATGCCCTTGTAAACCATAGGTTTTCCAGGGCAACAGTCCTTGTAAACTGCTAACATTCCTTCCAGAATGGTTTGAGGTGTTTCCCCTTGTTTTGTGAGGAACTGAATGATGGTGTGAAATTCAGTTTTACTTATATTTGGAGTTCTCTTCACATTTGACAGGCTTCTTCGACAGTATATGAGAGAGCACGACACAGTAGCTGAAATTTGGCACATATACTAATAATAAGTCACACAATCAAACTGTATGCACTAGTACTCCCACCTCCAATAATCCCTGTGTTCAATGAATTTCTTGACCACCCCTTGTAGTTTATCCCTTTCCAAATCTTCCCTGTTAGGGCCAGTAGCTCCTCAAAGGGGTGAATAGGTTTCACTCCCTTTCATAGCCAGCTCACCTTACATGTTTGACTTTTTGAATAGTTTAGGGAAAAGGAAGTGCAGAACAAGAGTATGGTAGAATTCCCCTGTGGAATGATAGAGGTGACTGGTACAAGTCCAGTTCCCTCTTTATGGCTACCTGGTTCAGGCTACCATTAAAAACATGCTGGCTGGGGATAGCTAGGTTTTGGATGTGAAGGTTTTTCTGTTTGTGCAGTTAAGCTAGGATACTGGCCATTCCCACTCTTATCTCACCACTCGAGCAAGCCAGTGAGCTATTATGAAGAACTCTGTACACTGAGCAGTTAATACTCTATTACCTTGATAGTTCCTGCCCTTAGGCCAGTTAGTTGCCCAGAATGCCCACCTTGACTGGATTTGAATCCTGGCTTCTCTGCTTAGCAGCTGTGTGCCTTAAGCAGGCCACTTTACTCTTTCAGTTATTTCATCTATAAAATAAGTAATAAGAGTATGTACTTCATAGTTTTTGTGAGGATTGAATCAGTTAAAATATGCAAAGCTCTTAGGGGACCCTGTTATTCCTTTGGGAGATGATCATTTGTCAGACATTTAGAGAACATCTGCCCCATGACTGACATGTTAGGGATTCAGAGATGAATATCTGACCTCAGAGCACAAAAGCAGATGCTCAGTATCTAATTGTAGAAATTGAAATTAGTTGAATTGAGGAACTCATCCTGTAGTAGGGGAGATAGGCAAACTCAGAAATCCTAGTCCAGCGGTAACAGTCATGGTATGTGAATGTAGTTCTGTGCGGGTAGCACAGAAGCAGGAGCTACCATCTCTGTGGGGCTCAGAAGGAGCCCAGGGGGAATTTTGTGGGATAGCACAGGGTCCCTTGATCCTTGGCTTTATTTAATTGGGGATATGTTTACAGATAAGCCTTGTAATCCTTAATGAACCATTCTGCAGTTTGGTTTATATCTCAGCTTTTCTGAACCAGTTTTATCTTTTCAACATGTTCTGCCTCAGGATAATGAGCCCATAAGTGCCATTCACCCACTATATTATAGCATTAGTTGTCTGAAAATTATTTCTTTTAAGCTTTAAGGACTTTCCTGTATTTAGTTCTCATGTTCTGGGATGTGTTTGATCCATGGAAACTTTACTCTTCAAATCTATAACCTGACTTATGGAGGTGTAGATTAAACAAGCAATTGGACTTGGTTACAGGGAAATGTTTTCTTGGAGTTCTCTTTGAGGGGGAAGTGTGTGGATTTGGGGGTTTGTTCACAGTGTGCCTGTTCTCTCCCACCTCCTTCCCTCTTCCATCCATATGCGTAAGATAATCTCCTTACTTTCCCCTTTTCTGTCCTGTGTTCGTACAGGGGGAGCAGTGCCATCTAACCTGGAGGAGAACCTGTGCAGGATCTGCATGGACTCACCCATTGACTGTGTTTTGCTGGAATGTGGCCACATGGTAACCTGTACCAAGTGTGGCAAACGCATGAATGAGTGTCCCATCTGCCGGCAGTATGTGATCCGAGCTGTGCACGTCTTCCGATCCTGAGGGCTTGGTTCCAGCTTCTTCAGTGCCTTATAGGGACAGAGCGTGAGGTGTCTGAGTTCAGGATTGGCTAGCTTGCAGAGGGGCAGGCTAACAAAATTTGCAGTGTTCGCAAGACCAGGGCAGGCAGAGATGCCATGTTACCTCTGGGCATGCCTGTCTTGCCATGGAGGTGCCACCTCTTGGCTGGCAGAGTGAAGGAACTGAGAACTGGTACATATCACATGGGCAAGTCCCTGTTCCAGAGGCCTTGGGTGACAATGGTAACTGATGAAGAGAGGACTTTCCAGAACTTGGATCATATCTTCCTCCCTCATGGACCCTACTCAGCCTCCTGAGCTGCCTGCCTGTGTTTCCCCAGCAGAAGTCCTAGTAGAAATGGTTCCCTTCCTCCCCAGCACATTTGGATGTATTTCTAGTCTCTGGCTTTCTATGCTAAGGGTTCTTGATACATTGCCTAAAATCCATGTTTCTTTAGACCAAAAAGATGTTAGCTTACCAGACTAACAGTAATCCTCTGGTGAGAAATGAAACAATGCTATTCAAAAACTTCAGTCATTAAAAGTTGCTTCCTTAAGTGCTAGGATTGGAAGCTATCATTATCAGTCAGTTTCCTGACCTGACCTTGGGATCCAACAAGCATCTGGTTCCCATACTGCTGGGGATTTTCAGTCTCTGGGCGAGTGATGGCACATGGATCATCTCTGCTGCTTCTCTTGGGGTTTGGGGGCCACCCTTAGTGTTAGTTTTTGAGGAAAGCGAGTGTTATATGGAAGCAGTGGCTTTCTGCTTAACTGATTTCTCCAACAGCCAGGAGTTTTAAACCGCTTTACCAGAGAATGAAGCCCCTCTCTTTCCCATGGAGGTTTTAAACATGGTCTCACTGAAGGCAAAGAAACCTAGGCAAAGAGCCTTGCTCTTCTCTAGCCAGACTTCTTATGAAGTTTCTGGAGACCAACTCTGTAAGATACAGACCACCT
Source organism: Craseonycteris thonglongyai (assembly GCA_004027555.1). Taxonomy (NCBI): domain Eukaryota; kingdom Metazoa; phylum Chordata; class Mammalia; order Chiroptera; family Craseonycteridae; genus Craseonycteris; species Craseonycteris thonglongyai. Next base: position 76,600 of record PVKE010000310.1, read on the forward strand.
AAGAGCAGAAGGTACTGAATGAGGCTGGTTTCAGCCCTTGAGCTGACACCTGGAGTCTTACTTCCTTAGGTTGGTGGGGACTCCCTACTCCCTTCTCTTCTCAGTCTCTGCTTTAGGGGTAGGTGAGAAAGACACGTTTTCTAGGCCCTTTAGGGAGGACCATGCAATGAATAGGCCATGCTCTTGAGCCCTTTTAGGGTCCTTACACCACTGGAAGAGCCACAGGGCTAAAGAGAAGTTCACTGGAATAGCCTAGCCATGCACAAGCGTACATGCTATCAGAAGAGCTGTATGCTGCTTCCGTTACCAGTGGGTGAACTATGCAGATGCTAAACACCGGAGGGCCTTAGCACCCCCCACCCCCTTCTCATGCAGTCAAGATCACAGACTAGAACAGGGGTGTCCAACCTTTTGGCTTCCTTGGGCCACATTGGAAGAATTGTCTTGGGCCACATATATAGTACACTAACAATAGCTGAAGAGCTAAGAATTGCAAGAAAATCTCATGTTTTAAGAAAGTTTACAAATTTGTATTGGGCTACATTCAAAACTGTCCTGGGCTGCATGTGGCCCGAGAGCCACAGGTTGGACAAGCCTGGAATAGAAGAACCACTCATGACTCTGGAAAGCAGTAGGAAACATCTAAGGGGACCTATTGATACGGACATGCTTTTTCTTCAACCACTAATCCCCTTCGGGAGAATGAAATTCATGAAGTAGTTGTCAGCTAAACACTGGGCCACTTACCTTGACATACCAAGTCCTAGATGATTTGATTCTGGGCTACATACAGCTTAGGAATTGAAGGAATCAAGATTTCCTCGTGAAGATATCCTTCTGCTAGACAGTAAATACTGTAGTTTACAGTGCCTCCTATTTTTAGCAAAGGATCCAGAAACTCCTCGATTCCACTTGTGAAACAGGTCTATATATATATGCAACTCAGTTAAGATTTAGCAATAACTTAAGGGCAGAAGCTGGCTCTCCCTACTTAAAACTAACTATGCTGAAGGCTTACCTCTCCCTACCTCCCAACTTCCCCTCTAGACCTAAGTTGGTTAGTGACCTCAGTAAGAGTTAGAACCAATGCCATTTACTCATTTTGGAGAAAGAACTTGTCTTTAAGCCTTGTAGCCTTTAGGTGAAGGTTTTAAGAAAAAAGGTGTCAAACAATTATTTTTTAAAATCTTACTATACCAAATAAAAGTTGTGAATTCCAAGATCCCATTTCAGTTACTATCTAACCTAGGTAGAAAACCTGATTTTTGTTCTTGAGTGCTCCTTCCTTTCCCTCATGGATCTTTGGTTTTAATTATCATGGAAGCATCTAAATCTTCCAATTATTCTGTGACTTTTGCTGTGATTGTTCAGAAATTTCAGTTGAGACTTGTTTTAAAAAACGACTTAGAGAGCTGACGAGTTCAATAATACATTGGCATACTTGGATCCAAATTAGTAAGAATAAGCTATGTAGGAATATATATTGTATAAATTTGTTGAAATCTTTTTGGATGTGAATGTGTTACTTCAAGTGACTTCTATTTTCTCTCAGACTTCCTTGGGTTTAAAACACCCAAATGTGTATTTTTTTTTGTTGTTGTTACAGAGCTCCGCTTTATAATTTTGTAATAAAGTTTCAACATAGATCCCTGACCCATCTGGTGTGAGGATGCAGGAGGTCTGACAGTTAAGACTGAAAAACCACAGGCTAATTCCAGGCTGTGTGTATATAGGCATGCTCTTGAGAGACTGCATTCTTTTTTGAGATACTTGGGCTATGTGGCTTTGGTCAAGATATCCCTGCTCAGCAGATGAGAAAACTGAAGCTTAGTATTGTGACTTGTTCAAGATCTCACAACTAGAACATGGGAGGTGGGAATTAGGTTTAAAAAAAAAAAAAAAGGATAAATCCTAAAACCAAATAGGAAGAGGCACCAAGTGAGTTTAAACATTAACAGATTTGGTAAAGGTGGGCCTTAAAGGTGTGGGCAGAAAGGGCAGCCATGGTGGCCAGTTAAGTCTTCAGGTCACCCCTAGAGGTGGATGGTAGCTTTTGGATACAGCTGTGGTAGTTGAGTTTGACTCAGAGGTTTGTCCTTTGTGTGCATAGCCCTCCCTGTACACACCTTCTTGACAAGGTGCCTAAGGGAGGGCACTCCTGCAGATGCAGCCTTTGGGAGAGCTAGATTATGTGCAGATCTGCCCTGTGACTGGAGAAGGAATTTTGTCCCAAGTGTGTAAAGGCTTGAGGCTGAGCCACAGCTCATTGTTCTGGGTGGATGACCAGTTGAACACCCAGGATGACTTGTTACCAGGAAGCAGCATATAATAAACAAAGGCTCAAGATCTGTGGACCTAACATGAATAGCAAAAAAATCAAATTCGGTACATCAGCAGCAAAGACAAATATGCATCAGAAAGATTGGAAGGAAATGGGCAGAACACCTTGTACAGTGAATTGAAGAGAACACACAGCAAGGCAGGCCCTTTGCTGAGGGTGCATCTTGAGTGTAAGTGCCCAGTAAGGGCAGGTGGGGTTGGGTCAGTGTCCTTTGGCAGAGCCCTGAGGGGAGAGCCTTGTTCTGCTGCCCTGTCCAGTTGCTTGGCCTACAGAGGCTGGAGAGGGGGGTGGGAACTTATGTAGGTCAGGGCTCAAAGGAGCAGCAGCTTTTGTCTCCACATAGAAGGAGAATAGACTTGTTCTCAATACTGAAAGGTGCCGATTCAAAAACAGCCAACGTCCAATCCTAGAGACAGGGAGGCTGTGCCTTCCCTTCTTGCCCCTCCTTCCAACTCACTTTAACCGGCAGGCAGAAACCCAGGCTAAGGCTAGTCTTCAAGCGGATAGGAGTGGGTACTACCTTAGCTGAGCACACCAGAGGGCTGGGGGCAGGTAGTGGTCCTCAGTCTTAGAGGCCCAGACCCTCAAGTGTGTTCCAGAGGTTTTCGTACTCGCCTGACTCACAGGGGATGGACAAGTCAGCCAATTTAACAAGAACTGACTCTCAGGGGTGTCAGCAGACATGAGAACATGGAAGCCAGTGTATAACCAGGTGAGCCACCCGATGATCCCGCGTTCAGATCGGAGCTCACACAGGAGGCTGTGGAGGTGGTCTGAGAGGCCAGGGCTCCTGGTTGGGGTCTGGACATGCATACCGGTGTTATCACCAAACTCTGTGCCAGGCTGTGCGAAGTGATTTACAGAACGTGCCTCAGTTCTATAACTACAGCAACCTCGGGTTTGGGTGCAGCTCCTATCCCTTCCTCTTGGGAGCAGAGGCTCAGCTGTTACATAACTTGTATAAGGGTATAGCTATTAAATGTCAGGACTTGGATTTGAATAGGTCTTACAGTAGGGGCGGCTAACCTGTTGGCTTTTTTGTTGTTAAATTTAACGGGGTGTTGGTAACAATTAGTTTCCAGATGCACAACTCCACATCACATCACCCATGCATCGCACCATGTGCCCACCACCCAGAACCAGCCCCCCCCCCCCCCCCCCCCCCCCCCCCCCCCCCCCCCCCCCCCCCCCCCCCCCCCCCCCCCCCCCCCCCCCCCCCCCCCCCCCCGCCCGCCCAGGTAACCACCAAACTTGTGTCCATAATGCTGGTGCCCTCTCCCACCTCCCCTCCCCCTTGTTGGCTTTCTTGGGTCACACAAAATACACTAACACTAATGATAGCTGATGAGCTAAAAAAATAAAAATCTCATTTTAAGAATTTGTGTTGGGCCACATTCAAAGCCGTCCTGGCTGTGTGCAGCCTGCATGTGACACAAGCTTGGTCTATACCTACTGTCCATCCTGGTAGCCAGTTGCCACATGCTATCATTTAAAGTTGAATTAGAATGAAAACTTCAATTCCTTAGTTGTTAGTCAAATGTGGCCAGTTCATACAGGCCAGTGACGACGGACAGGCTTCCCACTGCCACAGAAAGCTCTGAGCAGCACAGCACTTGTCTACACTAGGCTGCTTCTCTTCAGGTAATGGGAGCCTTTTTACGTGGGCTGTGATTTGTCCTCAGGTGGGTTGGTTACCTTAAAGAGCAGCCTTGTTTGTAGATATTGGGGAAGCAGGTCCTTCGGGAGCCTGTATCCTGGGGCCTAGAGGATTTTTCTTCATTGTCTCCATTTTCCTACCTGATCCCAGTTCCCTCCCTTTAAACCAAACCCACACCTTGTAACAGAACACAGACAAGTCATAAAATTCTTTTTTTTTTTTTTTAAAGTGAGGCTTCATTCCTGGCAAAAATGGGCCAGGCTGAATACAAGTTTAGCCAAATATAAGCAGCATTTCTGAGGAAGGGCAGTCTCTGAAGTCCAATTTTAAAATGTGCCTAGAAGGGAACGTGGCAGGCAGGGCCAGAGAGGACTGGCACTGGGGTTGGCTCTGGACAGCTTCAGCAGCCTGGCCTTGACTTCATCCCTAATCACGAGGGCAATGATGGGGTGGGGGTGGGGATGGGGGGCAGAGAACCACAAGATACTTTATTAAAAGGAAAAAGGCTGCTTTTTAAAGAAAAGACAAAACCAGCACCCAAATTCGATCTATATAAACCAGCAGGAGAAACCGACTTCACTGGTGGCACCCATAGCACCTGACTCCTGCTTGGGGAGAGACCATGCAGTTGGTGGGTTTTGGAAGATGCACTGCTTGGAGAAGAACGTCTGTCCTCACCCTGTTCTACCCCACCTGGAGCCCATGGTAGGGAAGCGTGGGCCACGAGGGACAGGGGAGGCAGCGGTCCTAGCAGGGAGCGACCAGTCTCCGTTTCCGGATGCATGCCCAAATCCACTCGGGGGAGACCTGTTGGGCCTCAGGGTTCTCATCCCTGCTACCCAGCACATGTGTAGCTGAGGCCATGTCAAATTCCTGTACCAAGTCCCCATCGAATGCTACAAAGTAGCGTCTGAGACGGCTGAACTCTGGTGTGGATGGTGGCAGGTAGAGCCGCACTCCAGTGAAGATGTCCAGCAGCACCTACAATCGCAAAGGGGTCAGTGGGCCTCCACCCAGATGACAGACCAGAGAGGAGCCTAAAGGTCAGGACATGAGCAGAAAGTTTACTGGAGAAAAGGCACAGCCATCAAAACCCCCATCCTCCAGCCACTTCAGGTTACACAGGACCCATTCCCGCTTAGAGGACACCAAGGGAGAAGGGATGGGTCCCAGCATGAGGGACCTGGAGAAGTGAAAAGTACATGTATCTAAGAACCATCCAGAGTCTGGTGGGCAGGGCCAGTGTCTCTCACTCTGACATTGCTCAATCAATAGCTGGGGGAAGCCCAGGTCATTACTGTGATGGATTCAAGGGCTTCAGGTAGGAAAAGATGGGAAAGGCTGTCGAGGTCTGCTGGGGACTAGCTGGTGGGATGTGGGGGGCACAATCACTGCATGGTTACATGTTCACTTCTGTAGCTCGGTTGGGCTCCCAGAGTTGAGCCTAGTTACTGGCCTCGGTAGGTAGCTTGGTAGCTGTAATCAAACCAGAATGACAGGGGAGTACAAGAGGGAAAAGGCTCCTCGGGTTGGGGGACAGTCACCAAGCCAGTGTGTACCTTCTCCCCGTCCTCGCTGGCCCTGCTCCCCCCTTGAGCACAAACTCACACTGCTGCACCCCCATACCCAGACTGGGCTCTCTCCCCTTTAATGTCTGTCTCTGTAGCCTCTTGGCCAGGCTGGGCTGTCTAGCTCCTTCCTGCCTGCAAGCACAGCTCTCCTTCCTCTCTGCTCACTGGCTGGCCGCCTCTGCAAGGCAACAAGAGGGCACAGGGTGGAGCCGCCGCGCCGCTGGCCCTACCTGGACTGGGGAGCATCGGGGCAGGAGGGGATGGGGGTTTGGCCATTCTGAAAACACCTTTGCTCACTTCTCAAAGTTCAAGTGCAGAGGGCTGGGAACACGAGGCCCTCGGCCTACCCAGCTCCCTGGTGTTCTGCTGCTCTTATCCTCACCTTTGCTTGGCATGGGGTCTCATCAGGAGCCTTCCGCTTCTCCCCCACTTTCACAGGAGACTTTCTGGCCAGCTTCTCTCCCAGTTTCACAGGGGAAGGCTTTGCCATCACCTTGTGGCCTATAGGAAAGAGCTGGGGTTAAGAGCTAGGACACGTGTCGTGGGTAGTAATGGTCTCTGAAGTCAGGGAGCAGAAAGGCTGAGGCCTGGCTCTGCTACGAGCATGGCTGAGAAGGAATTGCTCAGAGAGGTAGCTTATCCCCCGATCTGATGGGTGCTCTCTCCTGATCCCTCCCAGGGTTCTGTCAGGTTTACTGGACAGATGGAGGGTGCCTGGCAGAAGGGCTTCTGGCCCATGGCTGGACACACAACAGGAATAGTCTGTGTCAGCTGCAGAGGACGGAGAATCACATGATCTGAGAGCTAGAGTGGGAGACTGGGTCCCTGTGCTCTGATCTTTGCCCTCACACATGCTCTTCATCACCCCAGTCGCCTCTTCCTTACCGCCTTTGCCGTTGGGGCTACTCAGCTTCCCTCCTGCCTTCCTGGCACTCGCACAGGGCTGCTTGGGAGAGGCTCTGGCCTTGCAAGACACGGCAGGCCCCGAGGTGCCCTCGTTCTCTCCGCTGCTGCCCCCTGGAGTGGAGCTCCCCTCATCTCCAGCCACTACAGTGAAGTCGGCCCTCTCCTTGGACAGCTGGTACAGTTCCTGAGGGGAAGAGAATGGCAGGTGGCAGCGTTCCCTCCCCAGCCACTGGCCTCAGAAGCGATCTACGTGGTGTAGTTCAGGCATGTGTGACTAGGAAATAGGAGGGAGAAAGACGTAGCCGGGAAAAGCACTGGCTTCCTCGGTGCTTTTCTGAACTGTGGTTGTTCCCTTGAGGAACAGGTGCAGATCACTGTTGTCTGTCCCCAGTTCTTGTCTACAGCACAGGCTGTGTGCAGCCAAGCCCTCAGCTGGACGCAGCTCCCCGGGACCCACACTGACTGGTGGAGTCTGACACGTGGTGCTGCTGCTCTGGCTGATCAGCATTCCGCTCTCCCTTCCTACCTGCCCTTTGGCCCCGTCTCAGTAGAATGGGGGAAAGAAGATAGGACATGTGCACGGGCCAGGTGCCCAAGGTTCTAAGACTGGGGGAGAGAGGTAGAGGACACATATGCAGCTGGCACCTTGAGTTGGGGGAGGTTGGTGGCCGATTTCCAGTCCTTATCATCACGGATTCGGGTGCAGCGAGGGAATCGGATGGAGATCCCATCGGCTGTGTGAGCCTCAGATTTGGAGAATTCAGCCCCTGTGATCTCCCACACGGCAGCTTTCTGTCAGGAGGAAGTCAGCTCACTCACTCACTGCTTAAGAAGCAAACATCTCCCAACCAGCGAGAAGAACTACAGAATAGTTAACACCAAGTCAGCACTGGCTTACAACCAGGTGGGAGGCGGTTCAAGTCCCACTGCTGTTACTGATGCCATGTGACCCCAGGGAAGTCCTGTCTCTTCATAGGGCCTCAGTTTCTCTATTAGTGTAAAGGGATTGGCCCACATCACTTCCAGAGCTGACCCTTCGTGACAAGGGAGATGGGTGGTATCTTTCCCTTGCTATTGAGGAGGATTCCATCCCCATGCCTATCACTTGGCTGACCAGTCCAGATCCCTGTCCCTGGGCAGACTGTCAGTGAGTTTGCGATGGTATCTCTGTGGCACTAAAGCATCTGCAAGGTCATTATGTGAGCTGGAGGACCCTAGGCCACCGGGTTGATACCTTTGGGTCTGGGACGATGAAGTCAGGATAGTAGATCTTGTTGATTTTCAGCCAGCTGGGTATCTTGCTGGGATCCTAAAGGAAAAAAGAAGGGCTATTCCCAAGCCAAAATCAGACTTAAACCCCATGGGATTGGTGAGTCAGCACAAAAGGCTGACCCTCACCCCATGGGATCTTCCCTGCCCAGAGAGGGTGTGCACTGGAGGGCATGCAGCCCCGCTCCACAAGGCAGGCACTCAGGGCCCTTGAAGGCCTCATAGTGCTCCCATAGCCAAGAAGCCGCATTCCTTTCTGTGGACACAGACAAATGACACCTGCAGCCAGGGCAGAGGCCAGGGCCAGCCAGGTCCCTTCCTCACCTTGCTGATCTTCACCATGTCCAGCTCCTTCTGCAGGCGGGCAAGTGTGGCGTCGTCATGGCCTCCTGAACACTTGGTGACTGTGCACCACTTCTGGCTGCTGGGATCGTAGCAGCCCATTAGGAAGATGGACATCATACCACCTGGGAGGGGGATGGGCTAAGTTGTGGGTGGAGGAGCCATTTCTGCCAGCCCCACAGGCCCAGTATGAGGTCGCCTGTTGGAGAGGAAAGGGCCTGGGCCCTGGCCTCAGTGCCAGAGTTCACCTTTTGATCTACATCTTACTAGATGTGTACGTTTAACCTTTAGGAGCCCCAATTTCCTCTCAGTAAATTAGAGACAACCACACAAAACTTGTTGGGCTCTGATGAGGAGTGAAAGGAACTGCCTGAAGGTACCAGTTCCTTAGACCTTAGCTTCCCCTCCAGTCAGGAAACAGATTTTCCCTGAGGAAATAGTTGGTGGTGAGCTTCTCTGTGCCAGGCTTTCACAGGGTATTCCGGTCTGGCCTCTCCTTCTGTAACTCTTGGGTATTGCTGCCTGAGGTGATATGGACCCGGGTGGGGCCCCTGATCCTAGAACTCTGGAACTCATGACTGCCCTTGCTGGCAAATCAAGCCAGTGAAAAGGCCAGCCTCTAGCTTGAGTGGTGCCTTTCAAAGAAGTACCATCCCAGGGGCCAGGGGCCACCCTGACCTTTGCTCCCTTGCCCGTAGAAGGCCCCAAGGACCACCAGGTCAGCTGTGTCAGCCATTGCCCCCTCGTTCAAATAGTCTTTCTTTACTTTCAGCCAATGCCGCTTTCCAGGCTCATATGTACCCTGAGAGGAAGCAAGAGAGAGACCACAAACCAGAATGGAAACTCAGTGAGGGTGGGATTTACCTCTTCACACCATATACTGGATCCACCCCAGTGCCCATCTGGCTCTAGGGAAGAGCCCTTAGGCTCCAGGCACTGCAGGAGACATACAACACCCCATTCTCTAGACCCAAACCAGAGCGTCCAAACTCTGGTAAGATGACCCTCAGCAGCCACCCTAATCTGCCACTGCCGCCTCCTGGCCAGGGCTGGGAAGACTTAGAATCTACAGGAGAAAGCAAAGGCTGTGACCATCTTACCTTCACGTCCTTCAGCACCAGCCCCTCCAACCCCTCTCGGATCACCCGGTTTATCATGTCAACCAAGTCTGAAGATTTCTGAGGGATAACAGGAGAGATGTTGAGAATAGAGAGGGTCTTATGGGAGTGAGGTGGAGGTTGTTCCTTTTCACACACTAGCAGAGCGCCCCCTGGCAACACCCCAACTTGACTACAAGGAACAAAGGGCTTGCAAAGCAGGGACCCTCCCAACCAGAGAGCTGCTGTGGCTATGAGACACAGGGACCCACCTAGGATGTTTCATGCCCGGCCTTCCTACATGGAGACTAGTAAGCAACGTATATCAGCAGCCCCCATAAGAAAGTAAGACTCATTCCCCGAGTCACATACTACCCAAGGGGTTCTCTGCCCTGCTTTCAAACCACTAGGACACTGCCTAAGGTGGAACCTTCACTCACCGTGACTTGCTTCATTTCTGAGAACATGATCCGGTTAGGAATTTCAACCATGTTGTCATGAAGAAGCTCCCGCCGCTCACAGAGAGGCCTAAGGGGGACAGGAGAGCTGAGGTCAGGCCGGGATCCTCCCACCTCCATTAGGAGTTGTGAGGAGGGTTGGACACAACAGTAAACCACTTCATGACAGGGTTTGCAATGGCTTGCAGCCCTCGTGTCTCACAGTTCTGCCTGTCAAGGCTCCATCAAGTCTAAGGATGGACAACTGTGAGCTGAGGCGCTGAGCCACTTCCTCATAGTTGCTTGTGTGCTTCATCGAGTCACGGGAGCACTGGCCTCTAGCCCAACAGATTACATGAATTCTGGTCCCACTTCAAAAAGGACTTTCTCTCGTTTATCCCCCACACCCTGCCTCACCCCAGGCCAAAGGCTGGCTGGTTCTTGCCAGTACCTGAAGCCTAAACCCCAACTCCTACCCCCAACAATTATTTTTCTCTTCCACTTCCTGCCCCTTCCAAACTCAAGCATGTGGGCCAGTGTGAGAGGGGTGGTGGCAAAGGCACCTGTATACTTTCCAAGTAGGGAAGGGCCAGTACTGGCTTCTTGGGTCTAAGAACTTGGCGGTAGCTAAGTCAAAATTTCTAGGTCTCCCTAAAACAGTCCCACCCTCAGTCCCCGTACAATCATGAGTTTCCTATTTGCCTTCCAAAAGCAAAACCTCTGCGCTGAAAACCTGCCTCATCAGGGGTACTGTTATAGAAAGGAACTGAAACCCTACTGTGCTCACAGTCTATTTCTGGTCAACAGTCAACTATAACAGAGAAATGGCAGGGTGAAGATGGAGGGATGGGCTTCCTCTGTGACTTATCTGCTCTTCCTAACTGAATGGGGAGGTGACTGTGTAGCAAGTATGTTCTCTCTCAGCGCCCTCCTGCAGCTGCCCCTGGCCCTGCCCAACTCCTGGGCACAGAGGTGTATGCTCCGGCCCCTTCCCCACCCTCCCTTCCAATTGAACCCCCCAGCTCCCCACCTAGGAACTGAAAAGATTCCTCACCTGTCCATTAAGCTGACATCATTGAAGTAGATACAATCAAAAACAAACAGGCAGACATTAGCATCTTGGAAGGCAGCTTTCTGTAAGGGGAAATGAGGTAGTAGGCACAGGAAGGGCAAAAATAAGAGGACATGAAAAATGGGTAGCACCAGTCAACTTCTGGAGACTCTCAGAAGCACCTGATAGAAAAGTCCTGTTTGTATTTTGAAGCCCCTGAGTCATAAGGGAACTTAGCAGATGGTTCTGAAAGGAAACCAACCCAATAATAAGTTAGTTCCCAATACTAGCTCCTTTTTATGAAAAACAAAACAAAAAACAAACAGAAACACATCTAAACTCAGGACTAAATTAAAAAACAATTCAGAAATAGTCCAGAAACGAAGACTAGGTCTGACCCTTAGTAAGTGATGTATTCCTCCACTTTCAGACTGATAGCACACACACATATATGCACACGTGCACTCACTCTTGCACATTGGCCCTGAGCCAGTACCTTGTGCACTCCCAGAGTCCCAAAGGGCAGTGGTTTGCCTGTCTTGTTGTCAATCAGGAGCACCTCGGAGTCCAAGATCATGCTGTGGCCCCCAGGGAAAGCCTGGGGGATGTAGTCCTTAAAGTGGGCCACCTGGAGGCAGAAGGGTCACTTAGGTGACAAAGAAAGCTGAGCCACAGGAAAAAAAACCCCAGACCTTGGAAGGAATACAGAACACCAACATGCAGAAACCCAGCTAATGTGCAAAACATAGACCTAGGCCTTGTCAGCCACCTGGACAAGAGGAATATGTTTCTAGACCTCTGTCTGGACCAAGGAAGAGGTCAGCCCATGGTGAGTAATCTTCTACGGGCTGCAGAAAAGGAGAGTTTGGAGGAAAAAGGAAAAAGAATATGTGGGGGCAGGCCTATATGGAAGGGAGGGAGGATGGATGGACGAGCAGAGATTTGTGGGAGAAAACAGGCTAGAGGGAAAGGAAGAAATGAACCCCCTTTGGAGCAGCAAGGAAATGTGAGGTGGGCCTTATCTGAGTGGGAGCTGGGAACCCACAGCCATCTTCAAAATGAGTAAGAAAGGATGTTTGAAATTGGACTTTTCCTGATAAAGGCAGAGGCCTAGTCTCTGACAGTCCCAGACAGGGAGAGGTCCCCCTGCAATCCATGTTAGCCCTGCTACGTGATGCTAGTAGTGAGGCCCCGAGAGTGTGCCTGTGGTCCAAGTCCTCCCCTGGGTAGAGACAGGAAAGGCCTGCACATCCACCTCACTCCACTTCAGTTCCCTTACAAACCAAAAGCACAGGAGAGATGGGGGTGAATGAAACTTCGGTAAGGGAGGGCAGAGAAAGGGCTTTAATTTCTGGAAAGCTGTGCTCAAGTTCCTTCCTGGGTAACAGGAGGTGCCCACTGAACCCCCTCACCAGGAGCAGTTCCTCAGCACTCCCACTGTGTACCACAGAGCACGTGAGCATGCACTGATGCGCCACAGGGGGGCCACCGCGTATCTCTCCTCTGAGCATCTGGAACAAAGGGCCTGCCTGCTCCGCTCCAGCACGAAGGCCAGGCCAAGGTGAGGGTGTGGGCCACACGCCACGACCCCTTCACCCCCAGGCTCTGAGACATGGAGTCTGGGCTAGGAAAGGAGGGGCAGCGAGGACAGGAAGTCCACCTGCTCACAAGCTACTGGAGCCGTGTGTTCCAGCTGCTTTTCCCTGAAGATCTCCTATAGGCTCACAGAGGCCCTGGGAGTTAAGAAGAGCTGAGAAATGAGGTTCTCAGTGCCCCCCGATTAAGGGCAGGAGTCTGGGCTCCCAGATGTCCCCCATGGATTGTGTTCACATGAGAATGTAAGCTTCCAGAGGCCAGAACTTCTTGTTCGTCTTACTGCTGTACGTCCACTATACATAGAACAGCACCTAGCACAGACTAAGCACTTGATAAATATTTGTTAACAAATTCATGAATGACAGCCCAATAGCCCTTTGTACATGAACCATAATTTAGCTCAGGGGCAACACACAGGAAATGGAAACACAAAAGGTAAGCACCCCACGTCACAAGCAGATGAGCTCATTGTCCCAATGTCACTGTGGGTAGGGGAAGCATCAGTGTGCTCTGGGGCTTTGTGTTGACTAACCCAAGTCTGGGCTCTGGCTGTGCCTAATGAGCAGCCCCTCATTATTAGAAGAGTCCAAAACTGAACATATTAATTCATTCATTCAACAAATGTACGACAAACCTACTGTATACTAGAGCTGGAATGGCTGTGGAACATGAGCCCTGAAATTCTTAGAGGCAGAAGGGAGACAATCCGGGCAGAAATGAAGGGCCCTTACCTTGTGAGGTAGGACAGGCTTGAGACTGCGGCTGAAGTAGCTGAAGTGGTCCCCGTTCTTATGTACCTGGACTCGTTCCCCATCATACTTGATCTCAGAGAACATGCCATTAGGACACTTCTTCATCGCATAGTCGATGGACTTGCAGGCCTCGGCCTGGGGTCGGGAAAGAGGAGCCTCGAGTTTTATGGGTGCTCTTCCACTGAAGGGCTGCGCAGCAGCGGCAGCCCTGGAGCCCAGATCCTGGCGGCTCCCTGCCAGAGACCACCCCAGGGCGGGCTGCTGAAGAGCTGATCAGAATGGGCAGCGCCACATATGGAGCTTGTGTTTTGAGGAACACAAATGGAATTCATTGTAGAGCAAATAAAATTCCACTGAAACAGCATTTCATCCCCGCCGCCCTCCCCGCAATAATTTAGGATCCTGCAGGGCCTCTAGCTTATTAGTAAACATATTGGTTATCTTAGCAGAGGAGATACATAGACGTTAAGATTAGAGTGCAGGTGACGACAGGAAGGCTGACAGGGACCCCTAGGACAGGACATTACACAAGAGTGCTATTCTCATATACATGCCATCCTGACTCAAATAACAGGGCTACCAAATTGGGGGTATTTTTAAGTATCAGATTATGCACATAACTTTATGTCATCCTCAATGTGATATCTTATGTGATAGATAGCACTGCTTTCATCTTATGCATTAGAAAACTAGTTCAAAGAAGTACTCAAGGTTACATAGCTAGTAAATGGCAGGAATGAAGTTCGAATCTAGGCTCCAAAGGCTGTGTGGTGAACCACTAAACTATATAACCCATGCCACTCTTTAAATGACAGGTTGTAGAACAGTCTCCAAAAAGAACCCTTACAAAAGTAAGAAAGGCCACTACTTCAGGTGACTGGGGTCCTGTCCTTGGTATGGAGAGCTATTTTGGAGCTGGATGTCCCACATTCCTAGTGGGGAGAGAATGCTTCCCTATCTCAAACATAAAACCCTAAACCAAGGCTTCAGTATCGTACACAATACAGTTTTATATCAGAATGCTGGGGTAGCTCAATAGGTTAAGAGCTTGCCCTTCAACCCAGAGGTCCAGGGACCGAGTCCCAGCCCTGGCCCATGCAGGCCCATATGCTGAACTGGTAACTGGTTCAGTTCATGCCCTGCATGGCCCCACGTCCACCTGTGTGGAGTAAAATCATGTCACAACCAATGATGTACATCTATGGAGATGGCTCTGGGCCCTCCCCCTTCTCTCTGTCTCTGTCAAAAACAGTAAAATAAATCTCAAAAAAAAAAAAAAAAAAAAATACCCCTCTGCATCTCCATTCCTCTTTCCCCCAAACTCCTGCAATCAACTGCAAGGGTTATCAGCATTCATTCATACCCTACCAGACCTCCCATGAGAGATTAAGGCACTTGGAGAGGAGCAGAAAGCCAGGCTAGAGCAGCATCCTTACCAGCATGGGCTGCACTGGGGTCATGAGCGAGGCCCGCACACTCAGCGCTCGTCTGAGGCCTGGCTCCTTCTCCACCTCCTGCTCATTGAGGAGGACCCGCTCTACCACATCCTGCAGGTTGCGTGAGGCTTTGAAGGCTTCATAGGCATTGGGATCGAGAGCGTCTAGCCTGCCAACATGAATAAGAGCACAGAAACAAAAACCACTGCCTTTGACCTTATTGCTTTGGATAGCATTCTGTCCTCAGAGAGAAAGCATCCCGATACATGGAGAAGGGCTGATGTTCTATTGTCCAAAGACTTACATAGGTTAAAAAGCTCTTGGATAACTTGGCTTTTTTGAGGTACTGTGGCTATGTGGATACTGCCTTAGCAAAGGGGTGGGAGTAGGCAAGTGACTCGTGCTATGCTATTGAACATATTCCATTCTTTGTGAGAAGGGTATTGTCATCTCCATTTTACATATGACAAAATGGAGGCTGAGGGGAAGCCAGGATGGTTCAGTGTGTTGAATGCTCGTCTTGTAGCCCGAGTCTAAGGATCGGATCCTGGCCCTGGCCTGTGAGGACCTATATGCTGAACTGGGGTGTACCCCCAGTTCGGTTCTCACCGAGGTGAGCTTTCCGTGTGGGAGGCCCCCAGTTTAGCTCCTGCCCTGGGAGATACTTCCTATGTAGGAGGCCCTCAGCTCACAGGGGCGTGCCTTCCATGCAGGAGGCCCCTAACTGGTTCCTTCCCTGCGTGGCCCCGTGCCCACCTGTGTGGAACAAAACTATATAGAAAACTAATGATGTACAACTATGGAGACTACTCTTGACCCTCCCCCATCCCCATTCTCTCTGTTTTTCTCTGTCTGTCAAAAATAATAAAAATAACTCTTTAAAATGGAGGTTAAACTAGGTCAAATATTATCCCATGGGAAGGAAGAAAGTAGAATCAGGACTAAAACACCGATTGGAACTCCAAAGTCCTGACACCAGCTTGCAACAAAGGAAGCTGGCAACTGAGGCTGTCAAAGGAGCTGGTACTTACACATGTTTTGCACCCGAGTTCATCTTCAGATCATGTTTGATCAACCTGATTATGCACTTGAGGTCATTGGCTGTACACCTAGAGGATGAGGTACATTCAACCTGGTCTCTGAAGAGCTCTGGAACCCCAAACCTTCCTTCCCTAGTGATTCTGTCTGCCCAAGCCCATCCCCACCGGGCAGCTCCGCAACCTGGAGGTGATGTCCTGCAGGGCCTGTTGCTGTTCATCCTCCTTGGTGAGCTTGGAGAGCTGCAGGAGGAACTCATCCACCTCCTGGATGGTAAGGAGGCTCTTGGCAGCTGGAGGGAAAGACTTGCTCTGCTCAAAGAAGACTCTGATGGTCTCTGACACGTCACCCTGTCTCCAAAAACCAAATGCCACTGCTACAACCCCAGAGTGGTCAAGTGTGTTCCCCACGCCCCCAGGACTGGAATCAGAGATTTCAAGCATCATTCCTGTCCCCAGCTCACAAATGAACCTCATTTCTTAGAAAATCGATCCCACCCACAGTTCCTGGAAAGGGTACCTCCAACCACCAAAGGATCTGGCCACCTGCCTTAGCTAGAGCGACACAGGGACTAATCCAAGGCTGCACCAATCTGATTCCTGTTAGAATTTGAACTAAGAGACAAATATGGTCATCAGATAATGGGGTGCAGGGAAGCTGGGATGGCTCAGCGGGTTGAATGCTCGCTTTGCAGCCCTGGGGACCGGGGATCGAATCCCAGCCCGTGTAGACTCATGTGCTGAGCTGGGGTGTGCTTCCCATGCTTGAGGCTCCCAGTTCAGTTCTGGCCCCAACCCCCCCAACCCCCGCCCAGTGTGGAACTTTGTGTGGAACGGAACCATGTTGAAAATTGAGACTGCTCTGGGCCCTCCTCCTTCTCTCTGTCTCTGACAAAAACAATAAAATAAATCTTAAAAACAAAACCACAACAAAAAAACGATAATGGGGTGCTTGGATAGAAGTTTCCATAGAATCAACCAAAAGCTGAATGGTAAGCCCAAGTTATTGGGGAAGAAAAAGCAAGAAAAAATAGGGCCCAGAATGTGAGCCCCAGGAGAGGCAGGAGTCTCAAATCCTGATCCTCGAGAGCGAGGCTCTCATGGCTCAGCAGCAGTATTTTAGTGCTCAGAACATTGTGAAACTAACAGCTGTCGCCTCACACTCAAGTTCCTCATAACGGAAGCTTGCTCAACTGGGTTTCAGTTTCCTACAATAGTATGTGCCCCCACCAGAAAAGAGGTTGTAGGTGCTGGGCTTGGCAGAACCTCCACGTGGAGTGCTGCCTACCCTCTCCTTCCTCTGACCTGCTCTAGGTCTCGTGCCATATCATCTGGGTTGCAGTTAAAGATTCGGCTGAAAATCTTCACAATCTGCTTATCATTCAAGTTGTAAACACTCTTAATAACACCCGGCAGCAGCAGCTTCACTGTTAGGTACACGTCACCATGGAAACCATCTAGGACAGAAGGAACCCTTCTTGAGAAATGGAGCTTAAACAAATACATGCATAAACTAAAGAAGCCAAAAGAGATGTCTACATCGCTGCCAGTGCTACCACAGCACCCTGTGCATTTCATCACAGGAGCAGAGGCCACAGTGTTTGTGACTAGTGGTTCATGTGCCTGCTTCACCTAACTTAGCCCCTGGATGAATTCCCACAGGGCAGAGCCATGACTTTCACTTCAGTGTCCCCAGTGATGAGCACATTATAGATGCTCAATGGTTTGCTGGATGAATGAAAGAAGCAGAATTGAAGGATTCTATTTGAAGCTGTGTATACGATTCACAAAAACCTAATCAAATGTGCAGGACAGTGAATTTTCCTCTCGGTCAAATGGGGTAGCTTCTTTTGGCCTCCTGGGGGTAGAATAAGGACAGGGGAAGATGCCAACGTGCTTGGAGAACTAGTTACATACTTTGTAGGGCCCAGTAAGAAATGAAAATGCAGGCTCTTTGTTCAAAATTATTAAGAATTTCAAGCCAGCAATAGCAGAGAATTAAGCCAAGCAAGGGCCCCTTGTGCAACTGTACAGTTCATGTGCCCATGAAGCCAGTAACGGCTCTGAGCTCTTTAGAGGAAAAGCCCACCCAGGGTGCTTTGGCCCCACCTCCTGCTGAGCCTTTCCGAAGGAAGTCCTGGATGATCTGGGTCTTTGTGTTGTAGCTAGGATTTTCAGCCACCATGGCACACAACTTCCGAAACTCACGTAGCAGACAATCCTTGTGCTTGGGGTCACATTTGCTTGAGGACAGACTTGTCCTATGGGGAGAGCTGGAGCAGGCTTCCCCAGAGTTGTTGGGCTTGGCTGTTGGTGAGAAAAAGGAGAGAAACAGCAGAGGTGATTCACTTACCTTGCTGAAAAGAAGGAAAGGGAAACTAACAGGCACTCTCCTGGTGCTCTATGTGTGGTTCACTTAATCCCCTCAAATAGGCTTTTTGGGGTAGATACCATTACATCCATCTTACAGGTAACAAAATGGAGGTCAAATAATCTCCCCAAATCTCTCAGCTATTAGTGGTAAAGAATCAATGACCTCACACCCAAGCAGAGGACCAACTGATGTGTATCTTTTTGTATGAGTGCTTCACAGAAGAACAAAGGTCACCTTCATGCCAAGAGTGGTCAGGAGGATCTCAGAGCAATTACCCGTACAAAGCTGACCCCAGAAAAGCCGGAGTGAGAAGGGGGAGATCAAGGGATATGTTAGTCATTGAGAAACCATTGCTATCAGACTGTCAGAGCTGGAAGATGGCTTAAAGATGATCTAGTTCAATCTCTCCTCCTACCGATGAGGAGACCAAAGCCTGAGAGGACAGATTCCCAGCCCCTTGTTACTCCCACCCACCCCCATCACCACTTCCTTTTCTTCAAAAAAAATTTTTTTTATTGTTTTTGACAGAGAGAGAGAGAGAGAGAGAGAGAGAGAGAGAGAGAGAGAGAGAGATACAGAGAGAAGGGGGAGGGCCCAGAGCAGTCTCCATAGTTGCACATCATTGGTTTTTCCACATAGTTTCATTCCACAGGCGAGCACGGGGTTGCACAGGGCAGGAACTGGGCCGGGGTCTCACTCCAGTGAGAACCGAACTGGTGGCACTCCTCAGTTCAGCATATGGGTCCAAACTGGCCAGGGCCAGGATTCGATCCTTGGTCCCTGGAGCTGCAAAGTGAGCACTTAACCCACTGAGCCATCCCAGCTTCCCCCACTTCCTTTTCTTATCATCAAAATAAAAGGTTGTCAAAGAGCGGGGCTTTTCTCCAGACACCCCAAATAATCATATAATTTTTGAGTGATACCTTCTAATGTCCTTGTGACCATTTACAAAGCAAATTTCACGCTGCAAGCTTGCAGCGGCACCATTAGCAAGCAGGCTGCTGATGTAAGCTTCTTCTTGTCTGGGCTACCTAAGTTATAAACGCATCCTCATCTCTCACCTTGAGTCTAAAAGGGACTTGAGGGGACAGAATCTCCAAAGCATTGGTGTTCAGCAGGTTTCAAGAACCAAAACATTTGTTTCCTTCAATTTCTCCCAAATTTCCTACTTAGGACCATATTGTCACCTGGACTCTTCTGTATTTCTACCTTTGGCCTACCTCTAATATTGCTCTTTTTGACCAGTACATATCTATTTTAGATTATTGTACTTGTAACATTATGATACAGAACAAAAGGTATGTTTTCATTTCATTACTTGTTACTGGAAATCACTCCTCACCCCTTTTTCGAGTTCTGGTCCTTTATCTTTTGACTTGTGTATCTATTTGTTTCTATGGTTACCATTTCTAAATAAAATCACTTAGTACTTGTTTCAAAACACAAAGAGGCAGAGGATTTGCTCCTAGTCTTTGCAAAACCAAAGCATTATAAAAGCAATTTGGATTAAGTGGTTTTATATTTGGAATATTTTTTCTTCCCAATTGCATTCTTCATCTCCTCAATCACAATCATCACTGCTTGATATAGGTCTTGCATGTTTATGAACATTACGTTGGATAGGGCCACCTTCACTTGAATTTGAATCTTCTGTTGAATAGTCAGATGTACGAATTTGTTAAATATCAGTTTTGTTGTTTTCACTCTAATACTCCATTTGGCTTTCAGTGTCACTTTCATACAAACTCAAAATAGACACCTTAAAGACATTATTTTTATAGTTCACACTTTAACACTGAATATATATAATTATTTCTTGATAATGCTTGCATTATAACAGCATTCAAAGAAAATTAAATGTGCGCCCAGCTCAGAGATGTTAATGCTTATAATGCCTAAGAAATACATGACATATCTGAGATGTCTTTGTATGTCAGGGGGATAAAAAACAAAACAAAACACAGAGTTTTAAAATAAAAATCCCTTCGAGTAGGTACCATTTTTACAACCTTATCTCCTTTAGTCCTCATGAGAAGCCTGAAGTAAACAAGGCAGGTATTGCCATTCCCACCTCACAGATGAGGCCTCACAGGCTCACAGGTGAAGTGACTTACTTCCCTGAGAGAGCTGTCTCTTGAGAATGTGCTGGAACCAGAATCCAAGTCTTCTGACCTCAAGTCTAGGCTTCTTTCACTCAAATAAAGGTATCACCCCAAACTTCTGAGTCCACATGTTTTGGCTTCATTTTCTTTACCTGAGTCAGTCATAGAATGTCTCCAAATAAATGACATAACAGGAAGTAGGGTAATAGAGCACAGGGGTTAAGGAGTTAGACTTCAGTGTAAATACTAGTTCCATAATGAACCTTAATATCAGCTTTCTTAGTCATAAAATAGACCTAATAAAAGTACTTTCAAAGGTTAACTAAAGAATGAATGAAACTACACATATAAAAAAGCCCCTGGGGAAAGCTGGGATGGCTCAGCAGATTAAGCACTTGATTTGCAGCCCCGTGGACTGAGGATCGAATCCTGGCCTTGGCCCGTGCAGACCCATATGCTGAACTGAGGTGTGCTTCCCCTGCGGGAGGCCCCCAGTTCAGTTCTCGTCCCCCTACCCCCCGGTTCGGCCCATGGCTCAAGGGGACATGCCTCCCATGCAGGAGGACCCCCAGCCCAGTTCCCACCATGCATAGCCCCCGACCACCTGCGTAGAACAAAACTATATCGAAAACTGATGATGTACAACTATGGAGACTGCTTTGGGCCCTCCCCCTTCTCTCTGTCTTTGTCAAAAACAATAAAATAAATGTTAAAAAAAAACGCCCCTAGCCCAGGCCTGGGTGGATTTTTTTAGGACAAGGGCTACTTCTCCAAGTGTTGTGGTCCACTAGCTATTTAATTATTCAGGTAGTCCACCAGTAGACCATGATCAATGTCTTGCCCAGTCCTGCCCTAGACCAATCCTATCTGTTACAAAGGCATGCATGACATCTGCCTTCTTCCATACTTTCAACTCCTATATGGGCAAGTATGAGGATGCAGTTTCTCAAAATTCTTTTACTATCAAAAAACAAGTGGGGGAAAGCCGGGACGGCTCAGCGGGTTGAGCGCTCGCTTTGAGGCCA
Organism: Craseonycteris thonglongyai; assembly: GCA_004027555.1. Lineage (NCBI taxonomy): Eukaryota > Metazoa > Chordata > Mammalia > Chiroptera > Craseonycteridae > Craseonycteris > Craseonycteris thonglongyai. The sequence continues at coordinate 97,593 of PVKE010000310.1, forward strand.
CGAGGACCGAGGATCGAATCCTGGCTCCGGCCCAGGCAGGACCCACATGCTGAACTGGGGAGTTCCCACAGTTCGGTTCTCTAGCTGTCTCTGTCTCTGTCTCTCTATCTGTCAAAAAGTAAAATAGAAATAAATATGCACTGAAGATAAAATAATTACTCTCTATAAATATAAAAAAGATATAAAAACAAAAAAAAAAACAAGTGGGATAACGAGATAGCTCAGCAGGTTGAGCGCTTGCCTTGCAACTGCATGGTCCGGGGATCGAATCCCAGCCCCGGCCCATGCAAACACATATGCTGAACTGTGGCGAAACTGGTAACAAAATGAACATCGTTTTGCTGCAATAGACATTAAAGTATACAAAGAAATGCCATATGGGTGGCATGTTGAGAAATAGCTATTATCTGGCTCTGCTCAGATGGAAGCAAACTACTGAGACTAGACAGCACAGAATTTCCACTCCTAGATAGAGTCCCAAGTAGGATACCAAATTAAAAGGAGGACCGTAACAGTTAAAGTAGCTCTAATCTATCTTACCTGAAAAGCCAGAAAACTTGCGGGGATTGGTATTGGTAACAAATGAGGCACCTTTCACTGGAGATGTCACCTGGCCAGTGACTGTCAGCTTAGCCTGGACAACAGCTTTCTTCTTTGGTGTGCTTGCTGCCTTAGAAGACAGATCTGTAGGATCCCCAAACAAAGGAAAATATCCTTCAGTGAAAGATCCCTGAGAAAGCTTCCAAAGGATCAATCAACTGCTCTTAGAGCCTTGCTTGGTAAGTTACTATCATGGCATTATCCCAAGACTGGCTGGTGGATGGCCAGTCTTTCTGAGTGGGTAATAAGGTGTTGGAGGCTAGGAGGAGGCTGTTCTGGAGACAAAAGACTCATTTACCCTTTACTTCTATTATAACTTAAATTTTCACCAACACTCTCTACCCCTGCCTCACATATAATCATCTCCAGATTACTTGGGGGAAAATCAGAAATCACATTTTACCAGTAGATAAAACTTGGGAACCTCAGCTTCAAGGAATTAGCCCCAATTTACAGATGCACAAGAAAGTATGATGAAGATGGATAACAGAGCATGTCAGTTTGGCAGAGGCAGAAAAACTTCTAGGGGATGAGTTATTTTAGCTATATGACAGTTTAACTTTACCTTGTATTTCCCTTCCTCTGAATGAGATGGGTCAAATGGTAACAAAAACTGAGGCTAATGGCTAAGGTAGGGTAGGGCAGGATGGGGTGCTTAAGAAAGGAATATATGAGAAGTTTTTCTTCTACATGTCTTTTTTCCTTTCAAAGAATAAGAATCAATGCCCATTTTTAGAGCCCCTGTTATTAGTGTCCCCCTATTGTGACAAGAACTATATTGAATTGAAAATATGAATATTATTCTAAAGATGAGGACACTGATGGTCATAAAGAACTAATTGGATTTGGAAGTCTCAGTGTAAGATTTCTAAAATATGTGTGCATGTAAATATGCATGTATGTACGCATACTATATGTATCTATGTATATATGTTTTGGTGTATACACATACATATATTTTCTAGTTCTAGTCTGCTGAAAGGGCTTTAAAGCAAAGACACTTTATGGCAACAAAGACACGTAGCATCCAGATTTGGTTTCTAATGCCATTTCCTACTAACAGGAACTAGGACTCCTCAGAGAAATGGCTGATTCCAGGGTATGGATAGGATACATAGAAGGTAAGCCTAAGAGCATACTGTTATGTCAGAGAGTAAGGAATTACTTTAAAACATTTTTTAAAAAATGATGAGGGCATCCAGGACACAGAAAAGCAGCTCAAAGGGGCTCCCAATTGGCCAAATATGGGACAATAAAGTACCAAATTAATAAAGTACAGCAAAATTATAAGCCACCATAAAAAAGAAGTAATCTATGAGTCCACTCAGAAAACTGATGGTAGGTACAGTACCCTAGTCTTCAAAAATGTCAGTGTCATACAAGAAAGACTATGGAAATGTTCCAGATTAAAGGAGGCCAAAGAGACATAATCATTAAATGTAGTACCTGATCTTAGATTGAGATTCTATAATAAAGGGGGGAAAAAACACTGTAAAAGATAGCATTTTATAATTGACAAAACTGGAATACTGATGGTGGTTGTGTTATATTAAGGATAAATTTACTGTAGTGTTAGTTTATTATGGTTATGTAAGAGGTTATTCCTATTTTTAAGGTATATACATTGAAATATTTAAAGGCAATGGGCTATTATGTATGCATCTTATTTTCAAATGGTTCAAGAAAAAAATGTGTATGTGTGTGCGTAAAGAGAGAATAATAGAGCATATATGAACACAAATGGTTAAACAAAGACAGCAAAATGTTAACAATAGGTAAATCTGGGTAACAGGGATATAAGTGTTCTTTGTACTGTTTTTATTCTTCCAACTCTTCTGTGAGTTTGAAATTATTTCCAAATAAAAATTTGAAAGGAAGGAAGGAAGGGAGGGAGGGAGGTGAAGAAAGAAAAAAACTGGACTCTACTCTCCTTATCACTTTTTGTCTCAGCACCAGTAAGATGGGAAAGCAGTGTTTTTCAACCCACCTGCAATGTGCTGGCTTATCTGTTCCTTCTCATTATCTTCCAGCTCTTCCCAGCCTTCCAGCTCTGTGAGGTCCTCAATTTTTTTCGTGGTGGCCCGGGCACGCTCCAGTTTCTCAAACATGCATTTGATGTGGTACCACTCTTTCATATCACCCCCGGACTCTGAGAAGGGATTGGGCACCACTTTGCCAATTCGGCATACACCCTTCACAATCTTTTCCTTGCATTTTTTGCAGCCGGCTGTGCCACGCTTGGCATAGTCCACACAGAACCGTTGCTCGGCCATCTCACAGAGCCCACTGCAGAGTCCCACATGCGATACTGGCAAGATAAGGCAGGTGGCACGTGGTCTTAGATTGCATTCCTGGGATGACAGAACAGGCTTTCTTTTCTGAAGGAGGCAGCGCCCATGAAGCTGATCTGTTTCTGACCAGTGGCTAAATTGTTTTATGTCTGACCAGAGATGTTGTCGGAATAGGTTCAGTTCTCTTCGGATGAGTGCACGGAAGGTTGGTGGGAAGAAGATCTTGAAAGCCAAGGTCATAGAGCTGCATGAAAGGGTGAGGCAGAAAAAGTGAAATATAAATGAGGGGCGAGGCTTCCCATTTACTCAAAGGCTAAAGTCTTAATACAGTCTATGCTGACTAATCAAAGACTTCTCAAAATATTAAAGACTTAATGCCTACAGGATGAAGAAGAGGTCCAATACAGGAAAACTTAGTTTGCAAAAGGGTGTTCAATTACCTAATGTACTAGTAAATCACAATCAAGAGAATCCAAATAACATAAAAGCTTTCCTCAGTCATCAGCAATACTTGATATTCATAATGAATGATGACCCCTAAGTATTACAAGATCTGAAGTTTTTTTTTAATCACCAAGAATTACATATCCATGAAGTGTTTAATGTGAACTATATATGCCATCCTCAGAAACTAAGTAAGACACTCTATAGATCTGTGATTTAATCAGAAGCCCTATTCTGAGAAGCAATTAAAGGGAGCCTAGAACAAGGCTGCTTGGGTTGAAAACCTAGCTCATTAGCTGTGTAACCTTAGTAGGTTACGTAACCTCTCCATTCCTCAATTCCCTCAACCATAAAACGTGGGTAATAATAGTACCTAACTCAAGGGGTTGTCAATCTAAGAGTAAAGCCTTTAGAAAAGAGGTGGGTATACCGGAGAGGCACAATAAATGTTAGCTCTCATCTTAATCAGTGAAGCAGTTATCCTTTAAGCAGAGGCTCTCTATATGTAATTTAGCCTGTTTATATTTCAGCAACTTGAATCGTGGAAAGCTGAAGTAACTAGACAGCAAGAATCAAAGAAACTGATAAATCAATCGCAATGGAAACAGGCACAATATCTGCATGGTATCTCCCCACCTTCTTAGATTGGTATTTCTCAAGTATCTTCATAGTTCTGACTTTAAAGATTTATTTATTGGTTTTGACAGAGAGAGAGAGAGCTACAGAGTCAGAGACAGAGAGAAGGGGGAGGGCCCAGAACAGTCTCCATAGTTGCACATCATTGGTTTTTCCACAGTTTCATTCCACAGCTGGGCGGGGCTGCACTGGGCAGGAACTGGGCCCGGGTACCCCGGTGAGAACTGAACTGGGGCCACTCCCCAGTTCAGCATATGGGTCCACATGGGCCGGGGCCGGGATTCTATCCCTGGTCCCCGGGGCTGCAAAGTGAGGGCCCAACGCACTGAGCCATCCCGGCTTCCCCTGATTTTAAATACACTGAATATTATTTCAGCCTGCACACCACTTTACAGTGAAATTGCCATTTGGATTATGTATAATAAAAAGCAGGCTTCCCTTACTGTAGTGCAATAGGATCCAGAGGAAAGTGGTTGGGAACCAGGATGGAAGCACAAGTGTCACCTCACAGTTTAGAGACTATGAACTCCTGAAAATGCATACAAAATGTGCATAGTCATAAATGTACCTTTTTTGGGGGTGGGGTGGCGGGAGAGAAAGTCTCTTACTTCCAGGAAATTCATAAAGGGCTCTATAACCTCCTGAAGTTGAAGAACCAGAGGTGAAGTATGTTGAAAGTATGGTAGGCCCATAAGAGGGGCTCAGAACAAGTTAGGTCTCAACCTAATCATTGAACGATTTATGAAGCAAACCCCCACACCCAAAATGACAGGCGCCTACGTGAGAGCACCTCGCAGCGCCCCAGCCTCCAGGCCCAGGAAGCGCCGGAGACACCAGGTACAACGCCGCTGTGAGGAAACCCGTCTGTCCCAGTCCCCAGCACCCGTAGCTCAGCATTTCATCAAAAGGAGTCGACAAGGAAACCACTGCGGCCTGAACGCAGCGCGGCCGCCTCGCGCCCGTGAGCTGCACGGGGCAGGGAAGTGAAAGCCCTACAGCCGCGTTTCCTGGAGGGCCTTCCTGCGACGCTTTCGGGACAGTGCGCAGGGGCCACTAGCCGGCTGTGGACCCAGGGACGCCCGGGAAGGAGGGAAAGCGTGTGCCTCGGCTCGGGCTAGCCGGGGACCACGTACACCGCCCGTGGCTGGGGAAGGGGACGCGGCGGGAAGAGAAAACCTCCGGTGTACAGACACGGCCAAGGCCACAGCAGCCCCCACGAAAGCACCCTCACTGGCGCGGACCCATACGGGGGCCCCGGAGAGCCGCGACCCAACCCCCATGGGCTCCTGGGGGGCCACCACGTCACGGAGGGTGTGCCCCGAGGCTCCGCGGGCGGGGGAGGAGCCGAAGGGGCTGGCTCCCGGGCCGCGCCGAGCCCAGGGCTGCCTTCCTGCCCACTCCCGGGCCCGCCGCGCTGCCCCTCACCTGCCTTCCCAGCTCCGACGTACACCACAGGCCTCAGACGGCGGCCACAGACCGCGTTCAGCCACGACGGTTGTAGCGCCTGTCTCTTTAAGTCCGGGTCCTTGAGTGGGTCTCAGCGCGCAGGCGCAAAGGTCCCAGCCCTAGTTACGCCACGTGTCCCCGCCCCTCCGCCTGCCACGTGAGCAGCGGTCGCGTTCGAACTAGTGAGTTCCCGGGCTTGGTGTTGGGATCTGGAGGTGCTCCTGGGTCCGCGATGGCTACCGGGGGAAGCGGAGGTTCGGGGATGTGGTGGCGCCCAGGGGCGCAGCCCGGCCTGAACTGCCGAGAACTCCCTGATTTGCTCATAGTGTTAGAGATTATCTACCTAGCGCTTTAAAGTTAGTGGTCGAGAAACCACTTCGCAAGGATCACGTCATTCAGCCTACTTTTCTGTAAGCCCTCTTTGTCTTGTGTCCCACACAGTGCCTAGCACATAGCAAGTATTCAATAAATATTGAAAAGGGGCACTAGATAAAGTGTAAAGGGGTGATGGGGGGGTGTTACCCGTTGATTGTGTATTACTTAAAGTGTGTTTATCTCTTTTAAACCTCAGGTCAGCTTTTTGAGAGATTAGGGTGGGTATTAGGTTAAGTGAATGTATTCAGAGTCCAGGAACAGTAAACAATAGAGCATTGTTAGGTAAGCAATAGGAGAACCTGGAAGGAGTTGTGTGCTCTGTGAAAAAGCTTAGCCTTTGTTATGTAGACTACATTGTAGAGGGTGGAGAGCCACCTAGGGCCCTTAGGAAACTACTGTTGAAGCTGAGTAGGGAGCGATTTGACGTAAGGGAAAGTAATTACCGTATTTTTCTGTGTATAAGACGACCCGTACTTGTCTACCAACATTAAGAAATCAATCAATACACGGGTTACTCCATTGACTAAGATGACCCCCAATTTTTGGTCTAATAATTTTAGACAAAAGTATCATCTCATACAAGGAAAAACACGGCTTTGGCAGCACATATACTAAAATTGGAACAACACAGATTAAGCAGCCTCTGCCTAAGGATGACATGCAAATTCATGAATTGCTCCATAATTTTAAGGGGAAAAGTTTTTTTCTTTCTTTCTTTTTATTGTATCTATATGAGATGCCGGATGCTAACTAAACTTATTGTAGCAATCATTTCACAATTATGTAAGTCAAACCATTATGCTGTAAATCTTAAGCTTACACAATGATGTGTCAATTATCTCAATAAAACTGGGGGCGAGGGGGGGGGGGGAGGAAAGTTCTTGTGAGAGATGAAAGTAGCCTGAACAAGTTCACTTAGCTGGGATAGAGAGGAAGGTGCACTTTTGGACAAGCATTTAGATTTTAAATTATCTTCTAGATAAAATGCTCATTTACCTAAAGATGAACTGAGGATGACTTGGGTGGGCAAATAGATCATGAAATAGAAAATAAGAGGGGAGGAGGTGCTATTTGAAATGAAAGGATGAGTTTTGTTTTGGATATTGTTTGAAATAGGGCAGTCTCTAATTGCTGCAGAATGAACGAGGTCTTGGGGATTGGAAGTCACTGGTGGCTCAAGTCCTAACTGGCAGTTGAGTGAGCCTAAACTTAGCTCTACCACTGCATTTACTGTATTGTTTTGAAAATTCCCTTGACTGTATCTGTCATCTTCCCTAGTCTTGTATTGTCAAATGCTGTTATCACTAGCCACATGTGGCTCTTGAGCTCTTCAAATGTAGCTAGACTGAATTGAGATGTACTGCTAAGTGTAAAATATACACCGGTTTCAAAGATGTGTTGCCAAACAAACAAACAAACAAAAAACTAAAATATCTTGTTAATATGTTGATTACATGTTGAAGTGATTATTTTGAATATGTTGGGTTAAATAAAAATATATTGAAATTAATTTCAGTTGTTTATTTTTACCTTTTTGAAAATGTGGTGGCTAAAAAATATAAAACTACATACTTGGCTTGCATTGTACTTGTATTGGACAGCACTACCCTAGATTTCAAATCTGTTTCTGGACGCTGACATTATGCCTTATTATTATTATTATTTTAAAGATTTATTGTTTTTGACAGAGACAGAGAGAATGGGGAGGTCTCAGAGCAGTCTCCATGGTTGTTCACCATCAGTTTTTTACATGGTTTCATTCCACATAGGTGGGCAGGGGCTGTGCAGGGCAGGAACTCGGCTGGGGACCTCCCACATGGGAGGCATGCCCCCTTGAGCCAGGGGCTGAATGGGGGTGGGAATTTGAGAACCGAACTGGGGGCCTCCTGCATGGGAAGCACACCCCAGTTTAGCATATGGGTCTGCACGGGCCAGGCTGGGATTCGATCCTTGGTCCCTGGGGCTACAAAACCAGCACTCAACTTGCTGACCTATCCTGGCTTCCCCCTATGTATCTTTTTATCCTCAGTGCCTAAAACAGTACTGGGTACATATTAGGCATTCAGCAAATATTTATGAATAAATGAGTGAAACTTATGAGTGAATGGAATGAATGAATGCACCTTTGAAAGTGATAAGCTCTCTCAAAATGATGTTTATTACATTGTATCATGGCCAGTGTTTGATATTAATGTGCAAAAAGACTCAGGCTGTAAATGTTTGTTTTGCTTGATTAGCGCTCCAAGGAGCTTCTAATAAATGATCACTTTTATTCAGGCCCTCACTGTAAACTTGAATTACTAATAGCTGGCAGGGGAAGCCGGGATGGCTCAGTGGGTTAAGCACTCACTTTGCAGCCCCGGGGACCAAGGATCAAATCCTGGCCCCAGCATGTGTGGACCCATATGCTGAACTGGGGAGTGCCCCCAGTTTGGTTCTCACTGGGGTGAAACCCTGGCCCAGTTCCTGCCCTGTGCAGCCCCGCCCACCTGTGGAATGAAACTATGTGGAAAAACCAATGATGTGCAACTATGGAGACTGTTCTGGGCCCTCCCCCTTCTCTCTGTCTCTGTTCTGTATCTCTCTCTCTCTGTCAAAAACAATAAAAATAAATCTTAAAAAAAAAAAAATAGCTGGCAGTTGCATTTCCTTAGAGAAATGGGAACTGCTACCAAGGAGAATGAGTTAATGTGTGGTAGGAATAGCAGGGCTTTGGAATCACACAGATTTAGGTTTGAATAATGATCCACCATTGGCTGTGTAACCTTCGTCTGCTTTCTTAACTTCTCTGGGCCAGTTTTCATGGTGAAATGGGGATAAAAATACTTAGAATTGTGACAATTAAATGAGATAACATATTAATTTGCCTTGGCTTTTAGACATATTTTCAGTAAATGTACATGTCCCTCTACTCCCCAGCCTGGGTACATTCCTACCACTGAAGAGTTTAATTATTCAGTTAGTCATCAATCAGTCAAGTATTTATGGAGTACCTACTCTGTGTTAGGCACTATTCCAAGAACTGGAACAGAGTAAAACAAAACACAAATATCCACACCCTCGTGAAGCTAAAAGGTTAGTGTGGGAGATAGATAATAAATAGTAAGTAAAAATACATATTATGTAAGATGATGGCTGCTATGGAGAAAAAGAAAGTAGAGGAGGAAGAACATAAGAGGTCCCAGGCAGGGCAGGGTGGGGTTGCAGTTTTAAGTACAGTAGTCAGGAAAACTTCACTAACAGTGACAATTGAGTAAAGACTGGAAGAAATGAAGGAGAGAACCATGTGGAGTTCTAGGGAACAACAAGCAAAAGCCAAGCTATGTCTGTCAGGGGAGATTGGCAAGGAGATGGGTGTGGCTAGAGTGCAGGGGTCCAAGTTGAGAAAAGCTGGAGGTGAGGTCAGCTTCAGTGTGGGGCGTTGTAAAGATGTTGGCTTTTTTTTTTTTTTAAAGATTTATTTTTATTGTTTTTTGACAGAGAGAGAGAGAGACGGACAGAGAGAAGAGGGAGGGTCCAGAGCAGACTCCATAGTTGACAGCATTAGTTTTTCCATATATTTTCACTCCACAGGTGGGTGCAGGGCTTTGCAGGGCAGATACTGGACTGGGAGCCTCCTGCATAGGCCCCGGCAAGAACTGAACTGGGGGCACACCCCAGTTCAGCACATGGGTCCACCTGGGCTGGAGCCAGGATTCGATCCTCAGTCTCCTGGGCTGCAAAGCGAGTGCTTAACCTGCTGAGCCATCCCGGCTTCCCCAGATGTTGGCTTTTATTGCAAGTGAAATGGGAAGCTAGTAGATTATATTGTGCAGAGAAGTTATGATCTGACTTTGGTTTTAACGGAATTGCTATCACTGGCTGCTGTGTAGACACACTGGTGAGTTAGATGGCTACTATAAAGATGTAGGGGGGAAATGCGGGCCCCCTCATTTGTGATAATAGTGAAAGTAACTAGAAATAACCTGAAGCCAGGGTTCTGTGGATAGGGACTACGGTATCCTTGAACCCCTTGAAATTAAACATTTGTGTGTAAGTACATTTTTGGAGGGAGAGGTTTTTTTGTTTGTTTTTGAACTGAACTGGAGGCCTCACCGCATTTGGGAAGCCCACCCCAGTTCAGCATATGGGTCCACACAGGCTGGGGCCAGGATTTGATCCTTGGTCCCCATGGCTTCAAAGCGAGCGCTTAACCCCCTGAGCCATCCCGGCTTCCCCTAGAGAGGTTTTTTTTTTTAAGATTTATTTTATTATTATTTTTTTAAGATTTGTTTTTATTGTTTTTGACAGAGAGAGAGAGAGAGACTGAGAGAGAGAGAAAGAGGAGGGCCCAGAACAGTCTCCATAGTTGTACATCATCAGTTTTTGACAGTTTCATTCCACACAGGCAGGGGCTGTGCAGGGTGGGAACTGGTGCACACCGCTGAGAGCTGGGGCCAAATTGGGGTCCTCCCACATGAGAAGCACACCCCAGTTGAGCATATGGGTCTGCATAGGCCAGAGCTGGGATTTGATCCTTGGTCCCCAGGGCTACTAAGCAGTCGCTTAACCCACTGAGCCATCCAGGCTTCCCCTATTTTATTGTTTTTGACAGACAAAGAAGGGGGAGGGCCCAGAGCAATCTCCATAGTTGCACATCATTGGTTTTTCCACATAGTTTCATTCCACAGGTAGGCACGGGGCTGCACAGGGCAGGAACTGGGCCAGGGTCTCACCCTGGTGAGGACCAAACTGAGGGCACTCCCCAGTTCAGCATATGGGTCCGCAAGGGCCGGGGCCGGGATTCGATCCTTGGTCCCCAGGGCTGCAAAGTGAGTGCTTAACCCACTGAGCCATCCCGGCTTTCCCATGTCATTTGTTTTTTGACATAGTTTCATTCCATACAGGTGGGTGCAGAGCTGTGCAGGTCAGGAACCAGGTTGGGGGGCCTCTTGCATGGGAGGCACACCCCAGTAAGCCGGGGCCTCCTACATGGAAGCTTGCCCTGGCAGGAACTGAACTGAGGGCCCACCTGCATGGGAAGCACACACCAGTTTAGTATATGGGTCCACACGGGCCGGGGTCGGGACCAGGACATGATTCTTGGACCTCAGGGCTGCCAAATAAGCGGTTACCCCGCTGAGCCATCCCGGTGTCCCTGTGGGTGAGTTTTATGGGCGTCTCAAAGCAGTTCCATGATCCAAATCAAGAACCAGTTTGGTAGCAAATATAAGCAGAATACCTCCTGCCTATTCCTAGTTATCATAGTCCTCAGGTGTTTAAGTCCTTCCCTCAGACCTTGATCCTGACTCCGAGCACTGATCCCGTTGGTGAGCCTCTCAAAGTTTCTGCCACCTGCTTTAAGAATGTAGCATAACTTCCAGTTTACACTCATCAGGATTGTTAAAAAAAAAAATCACAGGAAAATGGGTAATTGTTAATTTTTTCTGCTACTCACTATGGAAGCTTGGCAGCCACAGGCAGGAATAGGGAAAAGACTTCACACCTTGTAAGAGATGGTATAGGGCACTTGTGAGGCTAGTTTGTGCTCAGTGGATTTCTTTTTTAATAAGCTCTGGTCTATGAATCATGTAAATCTCAGTGCCGAGAGCCAATTTTATGGTTTGGTTGGCTTAATAGTCACACAATTAAAATAAGTTGTATAAAACAGTGGTAGTGTTTTCGAGGATAAATATTTAAAAGGGAACAGCTGTAGGAAGATGCAATAATTCAGATCAGCCCATGGCTCTTCATTCTTAATAAAGGCTGTGCAGGTTGGTTCATAACCAGAGGGGTTTTTTTGCCTCTCCTTTGAATATCTCTGTGCTGCAACTTCCAGGTTGAGGCAGGACAGAGCAAAGAGCAGTCCAGTGTGACTTTGGAAAGAGGTGGTCTATGGCAGAGAAGGGGCTTCTAGGGTAGGGTTGAGGTCACAGATATGAAGAGAGACTGAAAGATGTTACCATCTCCTCTGAACTTCTAGGTTGTTTTTTTCTTTTCTTTTTTTTTTAGATGCATTTTATTGTTTTTGACAGAGACAGAGAGACAGAGAGAAGGGGGAGGACCCAGAGCAGTCTCCATAGCTGCACATCATCAGTTTCCAACATGTTTTATTCCACACAGGTGGGCGGGCCCTTGCAGGGCGGGAACTGGGCTGGGGGCCTCCCGCATGAGATGCATGCCTCCTCGAGCCAGGGGCCAAACTGGGGGGCGGGAACTAAACTGGCGGCCTTCTGCATAGGTCGCACACTCCAGTTCAGCATATGAGTTCACTCAGGCTGGGATTCAATCCTTGGTCCCCAGGGCTGCAAAGCAAGCACTTAATCCGCTGAGCCATCCCGGCTTCCCCCACATAGGGTTTTTCTAGCCTGAAGTCCCAGTGGTCATATTTTTTTTTAGGAGTCAAGTTAATAATTTTCAAAGGGGAAATTTATTTTACAAAGAGATGAACTTGGGAAGCATATTTTAAAGGTCTCTCTTCTCTACTGGCCTCTGAGCTGGTTGATGGGTAGTACTGATGACAGTTGGTTTTCTGGCTGTGGTATGGTAGAGCTTTAAGGTCAGGTTAAACACTTCCTCTTTTGTTCCTCATGCCGTTTCCTTTATACCAGAAGAGCTTCTACCCTACCCTCCTTCTCTAGGAGCTTTCCATCCAAGCCCTCTTACTGAAAGATTTCCTACCATGCAGCCTTGTGTGCTCTCCTCTTACTTTCAGCTCCAGTCTTGGTCTTGGTGAGTGTAAAGGAAAAAACTCCTATTTCCATTTCCATTACATACAACACTCTCCTTCTGACACCAGACATGTAGGTTTTTCTACACAAGCGATCCTGTGAAATGAACTGGGTATCCTACAATTTAATTCAATTCTGACACTACCTGGAGTTAATGTCAGACTTCATAGGTTAAGGGCTCTGTTGCACAGGACTGTCGCTTCTTACCACTTAAAATGCTAATCATCAAGTCCAGGATGTTACCTGTGCTTTTGACCGTAGCTCAAAGCTTCCCACAAACCCTCCTCAAGTTTGATTAATCTGCTTAGTGCAGCTCGTGGAATTTAGAAAGTTTATTTACAAGATAACTGGTTTATTATAAAAGAATATTACTCAGAAATAGTCAGGTGGAACAGATGCATGGGGCAAAGTATATAGGAAGGGTTGCAGAGCACTTCCACATGTTCACCAACCCGGAAGTTCTCAAACCCCATCTTTTTGAATTTTTATGGAGGCTCCATCACAGGCAAGAATGATTAAATCATTGGCCCCCAGTGTTTGAACTCAATTTTCAGTCTTGTCCTCTCCTGAAGGGTGGGGCTGAAAATTCCAAACCTCTAATTACATAGTTGTCCAAGGACAACCAGCACCCATCTCTAGAGGCTTTCTAATTTATGTCACCTCCTTAACATAAACTCCATTGTGGCTGAAAAGTGGTTTGTTTTGAATAAATGACACCTTTATCACTCTAATCATTTAGGAAATTCCAAGGGTTTTAGGAGCTCTGTGACAAAAAATGGGAGGAAGGCCAAAATATATACAGCTTTTTCTTTTTATAACTCACAATATCACAGTGACTGACAGGTGGGAGGATCCTAGGGCATACCCAGATAATATAATACCCAGAGAGGGTAAAACTAAGGCTCAGAAAATAAACCAACTAGGTAGACACCAGATAGGTAGTGAGTGGTGAAAGTCAGACTGTAGACATGATAAGCCATCTTTCTACTATCTACCTGTAGTTTAATAATTGGGTCCTGCCCAATTTCTTACACTGTTTACAATACAACCAGATGGTAGTTTTTCTGAAGGTAGGGCCATGTTCAATTAGTATTATTTGAGTGTTTGTATTAACAGTATTTACATGCATTTAATTCATTTAATCCTCTCAGTAATCCCAAAATGTAGAAACTATTACTCTCCCTGTTTAGTAACTGAGGAAACTAAGGGTGAAGTAACTTAGCCACGGTCACTAGTTAAAAAGTGGTGGACTACAGGGCACAGAGTAACTTTCCCAGTTGGAATGCCTGGGAACTGATGTCATTATTCTTGCTTCCATCAGATACCACTCAGGAGTAAAAATTATTGCTGGTGAAATGAAGGAAGGCAGGGCAGTGTGGAGAGAAACTGATAACCTTAAAAAAAATATAGCTTCCCAACCCAGCCAAGGTCTCTGAACAGTACCCTTCAATTTGACAGTAAACTAATCTTAATTCTTGCTATTTTGGGGATCCTCTCCCATTTCCCACATTTCATTATTAAATAGTAGGGGAAATATTGGACCGGGAATCAGGTTACATCTAGTCTTAGCAATGAACTTTCTGAGTGACCTTGGACAAATCATTAGACATCTAAAGTGAAGGCCATAATAATTGTTTTACTTCTCTGGGGGGTATTGAGATTTGAAGAAAACTAATCTGAACTAGTTGGTGAGTAAACAGTACTCTCATTATGCAAATATAAGGTAAGATTGACTATTATAACAATGATGCAGGGTAATAGTAAGGATTTTGGGATTGTTGCCTTAAGCAAATTCCTTTACTTCTGGGCGTGTTTCCTCATCTTTAAAATGAGGGTATTATATATTATACTTTATAAGGTTGTTGTGAGGATTAGAGATGGTATGCGTCAAGCCCTAGCACACTGCCAGACACATGTGGGCATCCAGTAAATGGCAATGATTATTAGTAACCTGACAACCTGGATTGGTTGATACTCTCTTATAACCATACTTGGCAGAACAACAAACAAGCAAACGACACACGTGCACAAAAAAAACCCAGTAACTACCATCACCAACTACCCCATCGGTGTGGTCTACTGAGCTGCACTAAAGGTGCCGCTGGCTCCCAAGTGCATTTGCAGCCTGCCAGATGCTGTTAGTAAACGGACATGCAGCCAGATGGAACTCCTTTCCTCCTCTGAGAGACTGGCAGTGCTTTTAGTGAAGGATAGATGAGTGCAAGGACTCACTCTGGAATTGCTTTGACTGGCAAGTGACAGGACGAGTGAGCCAAACAAAATGGCGATGGCCGAGAAGGGGAGTGAGGGCTGATGGCAGCTGGAAGACAACGTGTACTTGCTGACTGAACTTACTCTGCTACTGACTCATTTTATTACTCCTTTTCTCTATTTAAGAGGCTTCTAGGCGATCAGGGCTGCCCCCTAACATGTGGACATCCCTCTTTGCTTGTGTGGTGTGCCATGAGGAATTCTTTTTTTAAACTTCTATTTTTCTCATTCTTTTCTTAAAAAATATTTATTTATTTATTTATTGACAGAGAGAGAGAGAGAGATACAGAGACAGAGAGAACTGAACTGGGGGAGCTCCCAGTTCAGCACGGGCCGGGGCTGGGACTCGATCCTCTGTCCCTGGGGCTGCAAAGTGAGCGCTCAACCCACTGAGCCATCCCAGCCTCCCCAGGAATTCTTATTAGGTGCTAAATGGGCAGGTGGCCCATTATACTCTAGAGCAATGGTGGCCAACCTTTTGGCTTCCCTGGGCCACATTGGAAGAACTGTCTTGGGCCACACATAAAATACACTAATATTAACAATAGTTGAGAGCTAAAAAAAAATCTCATTTTAAGACTTTGTGTTAGGCCTCATTCAAAGCTGTCGTGGGCCACAGGTTGGACATGACTGCTCTAGAGCCAGCTTGTCCAACCTGAGGCCCATGGACTCAGGACTGCTTTGAATGTGGCCCTACGCAAATTTAGAAAGTTTCTTAAAACATGAGATTTTTTTGCAATTTCTTTTTTTAAAGCTCATCAGCTATTGTTAGTGTATTTTATGTGTGGCCCAAAACAATTCTTCTTCCAGTGTGGCCTAGGGAAGCCACCAGGTTGGATACTCCTGGTCTAGAGCCTCCTGTGCTGCTTCTCAGAATAGGTAAGGGCTGCATGTGCTAGAGAAGGGAAGTAGCCAGGAAGAGATTTCTTCGCACTTCAAGCTGTTGAACTTTTGCTCGTGTTCTGATTTCCATGAGTCACCTTTCCCTAGATACATAGGTATTATTCATTCAACAGATATTTATTGAGCTCTGCCATGTACCTGGCCCTATTTTAGGCATACAAGCTCCCTGCCCTTGTGGAGTTTACATTTTGGTGGGGAGAAACATAACTTTATGTACAATGAACAAACTTGTTTAAGATAGTGATAAAATTTTTTTTTTTTAAGATTTATTTTATTGTTTTTGACAGAGACAGAGAGACAGGGACAGAGAGAGACAGAGAGAAGGGGAGGGCCCAGAGCAGTCTCCATTGTTGTACACCATCTGTTTTCAACAAGATTTCGTTCCACATGGGTGGGTGGGGGAAGCACAGGGCAGGAACTAGGCTGGGGACCCCTGCATGGGAGGCACGCCCCCTCGATGCCTTGAGCCAGGGGCCGAACCAGGGAGTGAGAACCGAACTGGGAGCCTCCTGCACAGGAGGCACACCCCAGTTCAGCACACGAGTCCACGCAGGCCATGGCAGGGGTTTGATCCTCGATCTCCGGGGCTGCAAAGTGAGAGCTCAACCTGCTGAGCCATCTCGGCTTCCCCAGTAGTGATAAGTTTATTGAAGTTATTGAATAATGATAGGAGGTGGGAAGATGGCTGTTTATGTCACTGAGAAGGAGACATTAGGGCTCAGAAGTGAATGAGAAAACTGCCAAACTATTTGAAGTCAGGTTCCAAGCAGAGGGAATAAGGTACAGGTCCTGAAATGGCATGTTTGAGGAACAGAAAGACAGCAAGCAATGGGACATAGAGAATAAAACAGAAGAATGTAGCAGATGAAGGTAGAAGATAGGTCACGAAGTGGGGGCCGCTGGATCCCATTCAGCTCAGCCTACATAGTATTTGAGATTTCACTAAAAACAAAAACAATCTTGACTTGCAATTTCTCTTGAAAGTTAAAAAAACTTGGCCATGCCAGGCCACTATTCCTGAATGTTAATAATTGGTTTCAACAGAGCAGTTATGCTCTCTTGTCCTCACCCACCCTCCTTTAACAGGAGTGTGGTCACAGTTCATATGTGGCAGGTATTTGAATTAGTAACTGCTGAGCACTAAATAGGCTTACAAACGGCCTGATTTTTTTTTCTTCTCCAAGTGTGGTGGAAGAATATAATGATTTCAAGTGACACTGACTTGATCTAAAATTAAAAGAAAAAATCACTCTACTTTGTTGGTAACAGATTGTGGCTAGGGTGGGGGAAATAGGCAAGTTAATGCAAGAGATGTTGGTAGCTAGGATTAGTAGAGACAAAGAAGTGGACAGGTTCTGGGCATATTTTAGAGGTAGAGCTGTCAAGACTTAATTGGTGCATATTTGGGGGATAAGAAAAGGGAATGGGGGAAGCCGGATGGCTCAGTGGGTTAAGCTCTCACTTTGCAGCCCCAGGGACCAAGGATTGAATCCCAGCTCCAGCCCGTGCAGATCAGTGCAGACCCATATGCTGAACTGGGGAGTGCCCCCAGTTTAGTTCTCACTGGGGTGAGACCCCGGCCCAGTTCCTGCCCTGTGCAGCCCCACGCCCAACCTGTGGAACAAAATTAAGTGGAAAAACCAAGAATGTGTAATTATGGAGACTGTTCTGGGCCCTCCCCGCTTCTCTCTGTCTCTGTCTCTCTCTCTGTCAAAAACAATAAAAATAAATCTTTAAAAAAAAAGAAAAAGAAAGAAAAGGGAATGAAAGATAACTCCCAAGAGAAAGGTCAAGTCCAAGGATATAAATTGGGAGTCATTTGTATATAGATGATATTTAAAACCATGGGAATGGGTGTGATCACTGATGGAGGAGAGGTAGATAGAAAATAGGATGTAGTGTTGGGATTTTCTTTTCCCTGGTCAAAAAGGTTTCTAAATTCCTGGTATGATATAGGTTACTAGACTCTAGTATTAAAAAACAATCTAAGGTCACCTATCTAGCCAACATTCTTATCCATCTATTTACTCAAATCCCCTTATACAACATCCAGCCAAATAGCTAGCCAACTGGTGCATCATTAATGGGAAACATATTTCCATTAAGTGTTCATTATATTAAACTTTTAGGTAGGTAAGTCTGTCTCTCTCTCCAAAAAAGGGACACTATTGAGAGTGAAAGGAGACACTATTCATAATTACACTAAGATAACTGGAACTATTGTGCAAGCAAAATTAATAGCCATCTGTCTCTCTGCAGATAGGTAATCAAATAACTTTAGAAATCTTTAAACGGTGAGACACCACTTGTCTCATTAGAAAATTAAGGATTTGGAGTTAAAGCTCAAGAAAATTATCTGCTCTAATTCCCTCATTTAAAAAAGGAAACTAAGGGGTACTGAATTATTAGCTTACGTTCAAATTAGCTAGTAGCATGGGGCAAGGGAAAACCAGTTACTACTAGTAGAAATACCTTTTTTTTTTTTTTTAAGGTTAAGCAGAAGTTTATTGGAAAAAAGAAAGTTTTCTAACGAGAAGGGGCACCTAAAAGTGGAATGCCCTGAAATACTTTTTATCACACTGAAGTTTTTAAACCCCTTTCACATTTGTAAGTCATTTGACTCTCACCACATCCTGTGAGGTATCATTTTACAGCAGTGAACTAAGGTTCAGAGAAGACTTGTCCAAGATCTCTAGTCATTAAAAGGCAGAATGGGAACTTGTACCTGTGTCTTGTTTTCTCTTGCCAGTTCCCATGTTCTTTACATTACTCCATACTAAGCTATTTTTTTAAGATTTATTTTTATTGTTTTTGACAGAGAGACAGAGACAGAGAGAGACAGAGAGAAGTGGGGAGGGCCCAGAGCAATCTCCATAGTTGTACGTCATCAGTTTTTGACATGGTCTCATTCCACACAGGTGGTTGTGGGGCCACACAGGGCGGGACCTGGGTGAGGGGGCTGAACGGAACTGGGGGCCTTCCATATGGGAAGCTCACCCTGGGGAGAATTGAAATGGGGGCGTCCCACATGGGAAGCACATCACAGTTCAGCATATAGGTCCGCATGGGCTGGGCCAGGATTCGATCTTCAGACCTCAGGGCTGCAAAGTGAGTGCTTAACCTGCTGAGCCATCCTGGCTTCCCCTACACTAAACTATTATTATTATTAAAGGTTTTAAGTCTAAATTATATTTTTCCTTCAATTTTAGTTCCACAGCTTTACTTTGTTTCCTGATATGTAAAAAGTAGTAATTACTTCCATAATTAAATGAAATACATATGAGAGCATTTTGCAGACTGTAAGGCACTAGGCAAATACACACTTGAAGGCTAGTTAGATCAGCATTTTTCTTCCCAAAATTAGAGAAACTGTATTAAATTAGTAAGTGAAGCGGGTGACAGGATTTCCTTTGCAGCATTGACAATAATTCTAATACATGGCTGAATTAGGAGGTTCTCTAAAAAGAGAACACGTGACTGGAAGCAACTCAAGATTAATTCTTACAATTCGGGAACATTGCTGGTATTCACTGTCTAATGCCAGAACTTGTTTGACCCAGCCCAAAGAGATATAAGGAGCTCTCTATGGTGTAGAAGACCAGGAAGGATTGGCCCACTAACTCCTATAGCTGTTTACATGGATCTTAATTCCAACAAGGATTCACTTGATTTTGGTCAGGGCCCCATCACTCGTGCTCTGGGATACAGAGCAGATTTTGAGAACTTTCTGGCCCTCCTAAAAATCCAATGGGGTTTATGTTATATAGAAACATACCTGGTAGTTTTTAAGCTCTTCTTTGTGTTACAATTGAGGACTCAACAACCTCAAGGACACTCAAATGTCAACTTACATAAGTCCCAACCTCTTATAGCATGGCATTTAAGGTAAGGTGACCAGATTTTAACATTGGTAAAGCGGGACACCATTGACCGGGGGGGGAGGGGGTTCTTGATTAAAAATTTGGTCTATCTCCTGTCGTTCCCTAGCTTGTCGTGCATTCTTTCCCAAAATCGGGACTTTTTAAAAACGCTGCAGGATGCGGGACAAATTGTTAAAAATTGGGACTGTCCTGCCAAAAGCGGGACGTCTGGTCACCTTAATTTAAGGCCCTCCACAATGGTGCATAATCTGTCTTTGATCATAACTTCCACTGTTGTCAGGAATGAACACTTATGTTCTAGTTAAATCAGTCTGCTCACTACCTTCTGAGTATGTTTTATTTTTCCACCTGTGTCCCTCTCTTTAAATCTGCACTGTCCTTGATGGTAGCCATTTCGTCACATATGCCTAGTGAGTACTTAAAATGTGGCCAGTCTTAACTGAGATGTTGTTAGATATACTCAGATTTTAAAAAATGTAGAACCCCCCCCCAAAGTAAAGTATTTCATTGTAATATTTAAATATTGATTACATATTGACACATGTTGGATTAAACCTAATAAATTAAAAATAATTTCAGGGAGCTGCCTCAGAGCCAGAAAAGCGAACCCAACCTGTCGGGGCCGCCGCTCCGGACCCGCCGCCGCCCGGATCGGGTGCACCGTCCCGACCCGAAAGTCCAGTTCTGCGGCCCGGCAGCGGCAGCCAGCGCGATGACACAGGACTACGACAACAAACGGCCAGTGTTGGTTCTTCAGAATGAAGCAGTTTATCCACAGCGGCGCCCCTATACCAGTGAAGATGAAGCATGGAAATCCTTCCTGGAAAACCCTCTCACTGCAGCAACCAAAGCGATGATGAGCATCAATGGAGATGAAGACAGTGCAGCTGCACTGGGCTTGCTCTATGACTATTACAAAGTTCCAAGAGAGAGAAGATCATCAACAGCAAAGGCAGATGTTGAGCATCCAGAGGCAGATCACAGCAAAAGAAACAGCATACCAAATGTGACTGAGCAGTCCCTCATTTCTGCTGGAGAAAACAGAGTGCAAGTTCTGAAAAATGTGCCATTTAACATTGTCCTTCCCCCTGGCAACCAACTGGGCATTGATAAGAGAGGCCATCTAACAGTTCCTGATACAACAGTCACTGTCTCTATAGCAATGATGCCTACCCACTCCATCAAGACAGAAACCCAGCCCCACAGCTTTGCTGCAGGAATTCAATTCCCCCAGGAGTGTATCATCCTGAGCCCACTGAGCGGGTGGTGGTGTTCGACCGGAACCTTAGTGCTGACCAGTTCAGCTCTGGTGCTCAGCCCCCAAATGCTCAAAGGCGAACTCCAGACTCTACCTTCTCAGAGACCTTCAAGGAAGGCGTTCAGGAGGTTTTCTTCCCCTCGGATCTCAGTCTACGGATGCCTGGCATGAATTCAGAGGACTATGTTTTTGACAGTGTTTCTGGGAACAACTTTGAATATACCCTAGAAGCCTCAAAATCGCTTCGACAGAAGCCAGGAGATAGCACTATGACATACCTGAACAAAGGCCAGTTCTATCCCGTCACCTTAAAGGAAGTGAGCAGCAACGAGGGGATCCACCACCCCATCAGCAAAGTGCGAAGTGTGATCATGGTGGTTTTTGCTGAAGACAAAAGCAGAGAAGATCAGTTAAGGCACTGGAAATACTGGCACTCCTGGCAGCACACAGCTAAACAAAGGTGCATCGACATAGCTGACTATAAAGAAAGCTTCAACACCATCAGTAACATTGAGGAGATTGCTTATAACGCCATTTCTTTCACTTGGGATATTAATGATGAAGCAAAGGTTTTCATCTCAGTGAACTGCTTAAGCACAGATTTCTCTTCTCAGAAGGGTGTGAAGGGGTTGCCTCTTAACATTCAAATTGACACCTATAGTTATAACAACCGTAGCAACAAGCCTGTGCATCAGGCCTACTGCCAGATCAAAGTCTTCTGTGACAAGGGAGCTGAACGGAAAATCAGGGATGAAGAACAAAAACAAAGCAAAAGAAAAGCTTCTGATGTTAAAGTGCCACTGCTTCCTTCTCACAAACGAATGGACATCACAGTTTTCAAGCCCTTTCTTGATCTTGATACACAGCCTGTCCTCTTCATTCCTGATGTGCACTTCTCCAAGCTTCAGCGGGGCACTCACGTCCTTTCCATTGCCTCAGAAGAATTGGAGGGTGAAGGGTCTAATTTGAAAAGGGGGCCATTTGGGTCAGAAGATGATTTTGTGATTCCATCTCCTGCTAAGCTGACCCGGATAGAAGAACCAAAGAGAGTGCTGCTCTATGTGCGAAAGGAGGCGGAAGAAGTCTTTGATGCACTGATGCTCAAGACTCCATCTCTGAAAGGCTTGATGGAAGCTATCTCAGACAAGTACGATGTTCCCCATGACAAGATTGGGAAAATATTCAAGAAATGTAAAAAAGGGATTTTGCTGAACATGGACGACAACATTGTGAAGCATTACTCCAATGAAGACACCTTCCAGCTACAGATTGACGAGGTGGGGGGGTCCTACAGACTCACCCTCACTGAGATCTAGGGGCATCCTGACCCACAGCCCCCAGCGCATGAAATGAAGGTGTTACGAGGTGTTGCATAGGTCTTAGTGTTTGGCAAACTGCAGGTTAACAGTCAGCTGCCATCCAAACATGGATGGATGTCAGTGGAAGGGACTCCTTTTGAGTTGGAGATGGTGCTGCATTTGGCTTGGAGATAGGATTGAATATATTATATTGGTGTTTTTCAGGTGACAGAGAATCTGTATACTACTGTATAGATTTGAATTGTTTAGTTTGAATTTTCTAATATAAATACTTAGGATTAAAAATGAAAACTCTGATTTAATAGACTCTGGGAACCTTTAGGATGTCTGCTACATTACGGATACAATATTGGAGCATCACCCTTGTCTCTTCATGGTTAGTGGGCCTGCTCACTATGTTAAGTCAGCAAAGGCAGTGGGGGTGGCTTTAAGGCTCTTGTGCTCTGCCCCAAACCCATGTAACTCTGCCTGCCTCAGAGGAGCGAGAGTGGCGTCTGAAGAGGAAAGGACGTGCCCCTTCTGCCTTAGCCTCATCCCCCAGGAAATGTTTACTCAGATGGAGCATGTTACTGAAATCTTCCTTTGCAACTTTCTTGAACATATCAACTGCCTTTCTTATGAAGAACTTCAGTGGGTTACAGTGTGGATCAGTTAAGCTAAAGCTGCATTGTATATAAGTGCAATACATTTTTGAAGGTGTGTGTCTGTAAATGTGTACATACATGTCTTATATAAATAGATAATATATAATATGGTGTCTGTGTACATACAGTGAGGAGATACACTAAGGTCTAAAAGACTTTCCTTAGGGGAAGCCGGGATGGCTCAGTGGGTTAGGCGCTCACTTTGCAGCGTCGGGGACCGAGGATCGAATCCCAGCCCCGGCCCGTGCGGAACCATATGCTGAACTGGGAGCTCCCCTAGTTCAGTTCTCTCTGTCTCTGTATATCTCTCTCTCTCTCTCTCTCCTCTGTCAAAATAAATAAAAAAAATATATATTAAAAAAAAAAAAAAGACTTTCCTTAGACGAAAGGTTAAGTTATTTTTGATAATGTATGCCAAGCAGATAGAATAGTGTTTAGCGGAACCCACTAAGGCCGCTCTCTGTGTTTTCCCAGACACAGCAGTCATTCCATAGCATAGCACAACCTCCAATGCAGAGATTCTCTTTGCTTTTGAGAATGTTATTTGCATTTCTGTACTGTTTAGCAAATGAAGTAAAGGAAGAACACTACGGTAATTCTTGTCTGTTGTGTGCTGATCTCAGTCATATGTACCTAATAGAATGAACAAACAGCTGCAATACATGTAATGACTATTGTATACCAGGTTATACAGCTCAACACGGAGCGCTTCCTAATCTTCCTGTTACAAGAAATGATTTCTGTTTTCTCATGTTTCAGAGCCTTCAAGCTTTGATTATCTTGTCTGCTAACAATTGTAGAAAGCATTCATGAATTTACGAGACTGTATTACTATGGCAGGGGAATATTTTGTACATGTTTAAATATATAAAAATACTAAAAAGTGTAGTCTTATAATGGAAACAAAATCACGGGTATCTTTAGGTTCAGGGAGCTAGAATAGTCCATTTGTGCAAGTAGGATTGCTAGTTACATTTTTACATTAAAATGTTCTAATGAAGTATGTGAACTAAATTGCTGGTTTTCTAAGGTAAGATATCATGGGACACGGGTCATATAACAATATTTTGTATTTTGTTTTATGAAACTGATTTTGTTTTCTTTGTTGTTTTTAATTGTATCTTTGAAGATGTATTTTAAACCAAAGGGATTAAATTTTATATGTCTAAAAAAAAAATAATAATAATTTCATTTTTAGGGGAAGCCTGGATGGTTCTGTGGGTTAAGTGCTCCCTTTGCAGCCCTGGGGTCTGAGGATTGAGTACCTACCGGGCCCGTGCAGAACCATATACTGAACTGGGGTGTGGCCCCAGTTTGGTTCTCACCGGGGTGAGGTTCCCATGTGGGAGACCCCCAGTTTGGCCCCCAGCTCTTGGGGGTGTGCCTCCCATGCGGGAGGCTCCCAGCCCGGTTCCCGCCCTGTGTGGCCCCCGCCCACCTGTGTGGAATGAAACCATGTGGAAAACTGATGACGTACAACTGCGGAGATTGCTCTGGGCCCTCCCCCTTTTCTGTCTCTCTTGTCAAAAACAATAAAATAAATCTTAATATTTCATTTTTTACTTTTTTATGTGGCTATTAAAATTTAAAATATATATGTAGCTCGCACTATATTTTTAAATGGACAATGTTTCTCTAGTCATTAGCCTGGCCTCTTCAGCCAATGTAGAACTGGGCCCACTATTCAACCCCATCTTTGAACTGTCTCATATTCTGAAATAATAAAGCAACAAATGATAGAAAACTCATAGTGTGGTTTTATACATTTGAAGCAGGCATGCCCTCATTATCCACCTGTAGTTGCTATCACCAATTAGCTGACAGCTCAAGAAAGCAGAATTTCTGCCAAAGGCAGCAAGATAATTAGTATTCTCAGTCATATAACTTCTTTTAGGCATTCACACTAAAAAACCCCAAAACTTTAATTCCATCTTTATCGCTCCTGTTTTTCTTCCACTTTTAATCATTGTTAGCTCTTCCTGTGAAATCCTTTCAATTCTATTCCTTTTCTCTCAGCCTATACTAATCAAAGTCTTGGTCACCTTGCTTGTAAAAATCTAGTTTCCAAGTAGTCTAACAGCTTCCTTTTCCCCTTTCCATGTTCATTCCATTCTATATACTGCAACTAAAATCATCTTCTATGTTTTTTGCAGCTGTAATTCCTTGCTCAAAAACTTTCACTTTCCCCACCAGAAAAATTTTTGTCTAGCATTCAAGGATTTTTTTGCATCTTATCTCTTGGTATTCTCCTCCATACAACCTGGGCTTTAGGAAAACTAGACTGAATTTTTTATTATTATTTTTTAAAGATTTATTTTTATTGTTTTTGACAGAGAGAGAGAGATACAGA
Source organism: Craseonycteris thonglongyai (assembly GCA_004027555.1). Lineage (NCBI taxonomy): Eukaryota > Metazoa > Chordata > Mammalia > Chiroptera > Craseonycteridae > Craseonycteris > Craseonycteris thonglongyai. Next base: position 122,721 of record PVKE010000310.1, read on the forward strand.
GACAGAGAGAAGGGGGGAGGGCCCAGAACAGTCTCCATAGTTGCACATCATTGGCCTTTCCACAGTTTCATTCCACAGGTGGGCACGGGGCTGCACAGGGCAGGAACTGGGCTGGGGTCTCACCCTGGTGAGAACTGAACTGGGGGCATTCCCCAGTTCAGCATATGGGGCTGCACAGGCCAGGGCCGGGATTCGATCCTTGGTCCCCGAGGCTGCAAAGTGAGCGCTTAACCCACTGAGCCATCCCGGCTTCCCCTAGACTGAATTATATAAAGCACTTAGAACCCTGCTTGGCCTACACACTAAGAACTCTGTCTTAAGCTATTTTATTATTACTGTTCACTTTTATTTGAATACACTGTATGCATTTCTATCCCCAGAACACTGCTAATTCCTTTTTCCTATTTGAATACCTCTAGCTCCAAAGGGAGAGTGATTCAAACTATCAAGGACTAGCACAAGGTACCATATTTTTCCGTGTATAAGATGATATGCTTTTGTTTAAAATTATTAAATCAAAAATTGGGGGTCATCTTATGCAAAGGAGTAAGCCATGTATTGACTTCTTAACGTTGGGTTAGAAAAGTAGGGGTTGTCTTATACACAGAAAAATATGGTAATTGTTACTCCTGGAGAAAACAACTTATATAGCAGGTTCTTGAATAATGAATGTCATTTTGTTTAACGTCCATTCATTATAACATTGATGAAATGTTGTAGGAATTTAACTCTTGTTTTTATCAATTACCTATGGTAAAACTATTTTCATTATGTCTTTTTGCTGCAGTACCAAGTACATGTTGAGAATGTTCAGCGAGGTCTTACTGTATATCCTTTATACAATAGATAGAACCTCCTAACTCTGAATGCCAATTTCCCCAAAATGTAGTAATAAAATTTAAGACTGGATGAAATATAAAAAGGTAGTATTTCTTTTATACAACATGCAGTAAACTTATGGAATGCGTTACAGAAAAATCAAAACCTGAAAAATTATAAATGGGTTCTAGTTTTAGGGCAGTGACTCTCCAACTTTGGTGTGATTAGAATAAACTGAGATGCTTTCAAAACTAATATAGATGCCTGGGTCCTACTACAGATTTACTGAATCTAATAAGGTTTGGGCACAAATTTTTTAAAAGTTTCACAGGTGATTCATGCGCACCTTTTAAAAAACTTTGTAGGTAATTCTTCATGTGCACCTATATCCGAGAATCACTGGTTTAATAAAGAGAAATTCTGAGTTAAGGAGACTGGTCATGTTTGCAGTATATTTTCCATCATGTTTTCCTACTGCATATATCAAAACACTCATAGGACGGCTTAGTCCTGAATGATTATGTATCTATGAATAGTGTTCTTAACAACATAAAAACCAAAGCCCCTCTCACCCTCTTGAGTTTAATTTAGGGGGGTCAGATAAGAAAAAAGCCATCATCATCCCAAATACCACACTTGGTATTCATCTAAAAGCCTGTCTATTCACTTATCAATTTCAAAACAGAGTTACTTAAGTAAATATATATATTTAACTATGTACAATATTTACAGCTCCAAGGTTTTCCAACAACAAATTATATATTTAAATCCGTACATATGTGAAAACGTTGGCATTTCCACATATATCTCAAAACAACTTTACCTCAAAAATATTTTACACAAATTTTCCAAAGTGCTTTCTTCACAGGCTCATTGTACCCAAAAAACCAAGTTAGATGATCAAACCTCCAGGCATGGAGTAACCGATAAAGCACCTTTATACAATGGCAGAGGGTGTTAGAAGTCCTGGGTCCTTGAAGCCTTATAACAAAGCCCCTTTCACCCTCCAATCCTGAGACAACAAATCCTGTAGTTCTCCCTCATCGTCGCTGTCAACATTCTCTTCTTCCTTTTTCTGCAGTTCTTTTATAGTCAGAACCTCTTTAAGCATATTTTTTATTTCATCCTGGCGATTTCGCAGCTTCTCCACCCGACGGTAACACTCTATCTGCTCATCGATCTCCCCAATCTGCCGATCCAAGCGTCCCTCCTCATCCTCTTCAGCAACGATGGCTTCGGAAATAGTGTTGACCTGTCTCATGGCTTTTTGAAATTCGTCCCACTCTTTGTCCATCTGATCCTTTGGGGCATCCACCTTTCGTACCTTCGCATCTATCTCAGGGTCGTCAAAAAAACCTTCTGGTAGTGCTTCCGCGGTGTTTTCTCTCCTTTCCACTACTTTTCCATGTATCTCTGCTTTCTCAATTGACCCTGAATGAGGAATTAAAGGAGCCTTGGGAGGATTTGTATTGGAGAAATGGCTTGGCAGCACAGTACTTGTTGCTTCCCGAGGGGAGGAAAGTGAGTGTTCCTTGCCCTGTGCGTCGGGCGGCTGCTTGCTGGCATCTCCTCCTTGTTTTTCTCCTCCCTCCTCCTCCTCCTCCTCCTCTTCATAATCAGGGAGTAAACCGAGTCCCGAAGCCTTACCGAGGGCCGCTCTAGTGGACTCCTTTCCTGTTTTGTCAACGTTGGTGGGCAAAGCGGACGTGGAGGGCTGTATCGGAGGCACCGGGGAGGCCTTCGCTCTTTTGGCGTCGCGGCTATCTGAGTCCGGTGCGGTCCTCTTGGCGGCCTGAGGCACTGCGCTGGCGGACGACGTCTGGGTGGCTTCCTTCGCACTTTTCAGCTCGGCTACTTTCTCTCGGTGCTGCTTTCCCAGGACGTGAGTCGGCCACAGCAGCTCGCTCTTAACCGGGATCTTACACAAGGCACAACTCAGCTGCCCCGAACGGCTGTACTTCGCAAGTGGAGAGTCTATCCGTTTCCGGTTGGTGCTCAGACGCTGTTTCTCTTTCATCAACCGCCGCAGTTCATCCTGACTCACCACTCGCTTCCCGGCCGAAGGCCGATCCGACCCGGAGGACGCCATCTTTGCGACCTAACCCAAGGCGTTCTGGCTTCCGTCCGGGCGATGCCTGTAAACGTCACTTCCTGTCTGAGTGGCGATTGGCTGACGCTCCGGAGTGTGGCTCGTGGCGCCAGGTTCCTTCAGAATGGCAACTCAGGCTGTTTTTGCCGGTTAGGTGGCTGCTTCACTTGTCGGGCTATGTCTGCGATAAAGGCGATAAGCTCCAAGGCTGAGGTGGCGCGGGCCCAGGCGGCCTTGGCCGTCAATATTTGCGCGGTCCGAGGCCTGCAGGATGTGCTGCGTACCAACTTGGGTCCTAAGGGCACCATGAAAATGTGAGATGGCAGTTGGAGCCGTGGTTGGAGCGTCTGGGGTTTGCTGGGTGCCGCGGTGCGCACTGAGACAAACGTTCCGCCAAGAGAGTGGAGCGATGTGTACACTTGTGGGCCTGGTTTCCCTCGTTCTCATTTCTGTCCTGAGGTCATCTCTAGCCTGATGGGGGAGAAAGAGAAACGCCCCCCGTAGGAAAAGCCCCACGAGTGAATCTGCAATTTCCCCCTTTTGCCCCACCAATTTTCGTTAAGACTCACACAGTTAGGAAGTCAGTTCATGTAATGTTTCATATGAAACATAAGCCAGCTCTTTAATACTATTTGCCCTTCGTTCAGTGTGTTGTGGAAAGAGCATGGGCTTTGGAGCCTGATAGGCACGGGTTCAAACCCAAGTTCCCGCCCTAGCTGTGAGTCCGTAGGCAGGTTACTTGGAGGCTATGTGACTATATGGTTCTTCATATCTGTTCATCCTTTCAGCATATATTTATTTAGCACCATTATTTTCTTTAGAAGAGAGGAAAAGAGACTAGTGAGGGTAAGACGGTGTAAGAGGAGAGATAATACAGTGTCAGGGGAATGAGCACAATAATAACTGAAGGATTGCACTTGTGTACTAAGTGGGGTGCTGGGAACACAGTGATGACCAAGGTAGTTGTAGTTCTTGAGATTTGGGAGAGACGAATGTGTATATGTACACATTACATACATACACACATACATACATATGTGATTATCCTGAAGAAAGGGACTAATTAATGGGAGAATGGAAAAGAAAGAACCTCTCAACACTTTTTTTTGTCTTTGCCCAGTTACAATAATGGAAATGATTTTTTTTAAATGTATATTTCATTTACTGTTGGCATACAATATTATGTTATTTTCAGGTGTACAACATAATGATTGGACATTTATATACCTTATGAAGTGGTCACCCCTGTATGCTTATCACCATACGTAGTTATAATATTATTGAGTATATTTCCTATTATAGTATTATTGACTATATTCTCTGTGCTTTGTTTTATAGCCCTGTGACTATTTTTATAACTGGCAATTTGTACTTCTTAATCTCTTTCACCTTGTTTTCATCCATCCCTATAACACCCCCTCCCCCAATCTGGCAACCATCAATTTGCTCTCTGTATCTATGAGTTTGTTTTTGTTTTATTTTTTTAGATTCCATGTTTAAGGAAAATCATATGATATTTGTCTTTCTCTGATTTACTTCACTTAGCATAATACTCAAAGTTCATCCATGTTGTTGCACATGGTAAGAGTTCATTCATTTTTAAAGGCTGAGTAATATTCCATTGTAAATATGTATCACATCTTTATCCATTTATCTATAAATGGCCACTTAGGACATTGCTTCCATATCTTGGCTATTGTAAATAATGCTGCAATGAATGTAAGAGTGCATATGTCTTTTTGAATTAGTGTTCTGGATTCCTTTGGATAAATACTCAGAAGAATTGCTGAGTCACTGGAATTTCCACTTTTAATTTTTTGAGCAATTTTCATACTGTTTTCCAAAGTGCCTGTGCCAATTAACAATCCTACCGACAGTGCACAAGGGTTCCCTTTCCTCCACATCCTCACCAACACTTGTTGTTGATTCATTGATAATGGCCATTTTGATAGGTGTGAGGTGATATCTTATTGTGGTTTTAATTTGAATTTCCCTTATGATTAGTGGTGTTGAGCATCTTTTCATATGTCTATTGGCCATCTATATGTCCTTTTTGGAGAAATGTCTATTAAAGTCCTCTGCCTATTATTCAATTGGATTTTTTTTTTTTTTTTTTGGTGTTAAGTGTATGAGTTCCTCTTACATCTTTTTGCCCTCAATCTCTACTATAGAAAATAATGGTATTAAATAAATATTTGCTGACATAATGAACAGATGTGAAGAACCAGTCACAGAACGTCTAAGTAACTTGCCTAAGGACTCACAACTAGGAAGGGATCATCTTGTATAAGAGGGCTGTCCGAAAAGTATCCAGCCATGTAATATGAAAAATAGAGGCATTTATGGCTGAATTTTTTTCTGGACAGCCCTCATATTTTGAATATTAATCCCTTATTGGATATATCATTGGTGAGTATCTTCTCCCATTTAGTAGGTTGTCTTTTCATTTGTTGATAGATTACTTTACTGTGCAAAACCTTTTTAGTTTGATGTAGTTCCATTTGTTTATTTTTTTGTTTCCCTTGCCTGAGGAGATATATCCACAAAAATTTTGCTAAGAGCAATTTTAAAGAATTTACTGCCTATATTTTCTTTTAGGAGTGTTATGGTTTCAGGTCTTACATTTAAGTCTTTGATCCATTTTGAGTTTATTTTTGTGTATGGTAGGAGAGTGGTCTACCTAAATTTTTTTTTTTTTTTTTTTTGCATGTGTGTCCAGTTTTCCTAACACCATTTATTAAAGAGACTATCTTTACGTCCATTGTATGTTCTTGCCTCCTTTTTCATGGATTCATTGACTATATAGGCCTGGGTTTATTTCTGGGCTCTCTATTCTGTTTCTTTGATCTATGTGTTTGTTTTTATGCCAGTACCACATTGTTTTCATCACTATAGCCTTGTAATATAGTTTGATGTCAAGTAGTGTGATGCCTCCAACTTTGTCCTTGTTTCTTAAGATTGCTTTGGTTATTTGGGGTCATTTGTGGTTCCATATAAATTTTTGGATTATTTGCTCTAGTTCTGTGAAAAATGCTATTGGTATTTTGATAGGCATTGCATTGAGTCTGTAGATTGCTTTGGGGAGTATGGACATTCAAATGATGTGAGTTCTTCCTATCCATTAACATGGTATATGCTTCCATTTATTTGTATCTTCTTCAGTTTCTTTCTTCATGTCTTACAGTTTTCTGAGTACAGGCCTTTTACCTCCTTGTTTAAATTTATTCTTAGTTATTTAATTTTTTAAAATGCAATTGTAAATGGGATTATTTTCTTAATTTTTTTTCTGGTAGTTTATTATTGGTGTGTAAAAATGCAACTGATTTCTGAATATTAATTTTGTATCCTACTTTACTAAATTAATTTGTCAGTTCTATTAGTTTTTTGGTGAAATCTTTAGGATTCTCTTTATATAGTATCATGTTATCTGAAAATAAGGACAGTTTTCCTTTTTTTTTAATTTATTTTTTAAATTTATTGTTAAATTTAATGGGGTGACATTAATTGGTAACAATTAGATAGTTTCTGGATGTACAAGTCCATATCACATCACCCATGCATCAAGTTTTACTTCTTTACTAATTTGTATGTCCTTTATTTATTTTTCTTGTCTGACTGCTGTGGCTAGGACTTCCATGGATGATTTTGACTAGAGTCTTGAAAGACAAGTAGAGATCACCAATTGGAGAAGGAAGTAAAGATCTTCTAGATAGAACAGCTTCAAGAATAAGGAAGTCCAATGATATAAATCCAACAGAAACAAAAAAACATAGTGATGTATTAAGGCAACCACAAGATTTTTCCACAAGATCGCATTTGGTAGAGGAGACAGGAAAAATAGACATACTTTGAAGGTGATATTCAACATATAATTGAAAGATTTTGATCAGGGAAATAAGTGAATAACATTGCCTTTTAGAAAGATAAATGTAATATGGAGGGTAGCTTCAAATTCAGGGATATCTGGATGCTAAATAGTCCAGACTATAGATGATGATGACAGTGGATATGGAGAGGATGAGGTAGATTCCAGAGACATTTAGGATGCAAAATTGATATAACTTGAAGATCTAATAAATGTCAGGGATGAGAGAAGGAACTAAGTTGAGTGAATGAATGGTAACATTTTATCAAAATAAAAAACCTGCAGGAGAGGATGCTGGGATGGCTCAGTGGGTTGAGATCTCTCCTTGCAGCTCCAAGGCCCAAGGATCAAGTCCCATCCTGGCCTATGCGTACCCGTATGCTGAACTGGGGTGTGTTTTCCATGTGGAGGCCCCCAGCCCAGTTCTTGCCCAGCTCTGCCCTATGCCCACCTGTGTGGAAGGAAATTGTTGAAAACTAATGATATACAGCCCTCCCTCTTCTCTCTGTCTCTGTCAAAAACAAACAAACAAACAAACAAACAAAAACCTGCAGGAAAATTCACAAATTTGTGGTTTGTAGACTTCCAAGTACTCTTCTTGACCAAACCACTGTTCATAACTCATCCACTACTCTTATTCTTAAACTTGTCTATTTGGAATGAAATCACCATAGCAGTCCAAATGGAGGGAAATAATTATCTGGGCTGAAAATGGTGGTCATTACCATGGTATCTCCTAATGGTTCTATTGAAAAATTTCAAGCCCAGTTCCCTATATTGAAGATAGTGGAGTGGCAAGCACTGGGAGTGTCTTGCTTCGTTAGTTAGTTAGTTAGTTTTTTGACAGAGAGAGACAGAGAGGCAGAGACAGAGAGAGTCAGAAGGGAGAGAGCCCAGAGTAGTCTCCATAGTTGTACGTCATCAGTTTTCGACATAGTTTCATTGCACACAGGTGGGCCGGGGGTGGGGGTAGGCGGTGAGGTGGGGGGTGCGCAGGAATGGCATGGGCAGCTTGCTCTGGCAAGAACCGAACTGGGGGCCACATCCAATTCAGCATACGGGTCCACACTGACTGGGGCCGGGATTTGATCCTTGGATCCCAGGGCTGCAAAGCAAGTGCTTAACCCACTGAGCCATCCCGGCTTCCCTATTGCTTCACTTTTACCATGTGAAATTAGTAACATTGTTGTTTTGTGAACAGGCTTGTTTCTGGTGCAGGTGACATCAAACTCACCAAAGATGGCAATGTGCTGCTTCACGAGATGGTGAGCTGATGCTACTGACTTTAATAAGCATTAATAAGCCTTAATGAGAACATAGTATAATTTGTCTTTAAACCAAGGCTGTCATCTAACTACTGCAGTGTTGAGATATGATTGTTGGATTAAACCTTGATAAAAAATGTTTTGGGGCTGTTTTCAAATCTTTGCATAATCCAAATAATAGCTTAAAGGTACTTCCAAATTAGTCATATCATTTAAAAACACTACATTATGTTCTTTGTAATCATGGAAAAATAAAAAATTCTTTGCAATTCTAGTAAATATATTTATCTTTGAGACTGAAGGATTTAACCTAATTTTAAAAATGTCATTGCATTCTGAAATAAAAACATATAAAATGTTCAAACATTTGTAGTTCTCAATTTTTAACTTTTGGTCTTGACCTTTATTAAGTATTGATAATATAAAACCTGTGAACTTGTAGAATGACAATTTCATTTCTTAATTTTACCATCGACTCTTAGGTTATTTTGTTTTTGGTGGACTATTTCTTTGTCTCACTCTGTTATTTAATTTGTTGCTTTTTCTAGCAAATACAACATCCAACAGCTTCCTTGATAGCAAAAGTAGCAACAGCCCAGGATGACATTACAGGAGATGGTACTACTTCAAATATTCTAATTATTGGGGAGTTACTAAAACAAGCTGATATTTACATTTCTGAGGTATTAGAATTTCATAGAGTTCACATTTATGTGGTACTTTATTTTGAATGGAAATTTGTCTTTTTGTTTTTTACTAGTAAAATGGTTTAATTTTTGAGGGCAAAGGTTTACATTTATCAAGATATTTTTGCACAATTATAAATGAAAATAAGTAATGAACCTTTTTGCTAAAATGTTCTTTTTATTAGAATTATATACTTCTTTTTAAAATGAAATGTTTAAGATATATAAAAAGGTAAAAAATTATCAATGTACCCATGTCTAATCGCCTAAGAAAGAAAACATCACTGATGAAATTGAATTCAAATTGGTTAAAAAAAAAAAAAAAATTGGGGGAAGCTGGGATGGCTCGGTGGGTTAAGCAATTGCTTTGCAGCCCCAGGGACTGAGAATCGAATCCCAGCCCATGTGGACCCATATGCTGAAGTGAGGTGTGCTTCCCATGCAGGACGTCCCCAGCCCAGTTCCTGCCCTGTGTGGCCCCTGCCCACCTGTGTGGAGTGAAACCATGTCGAAAATCGATGATGTACAACTATGGAGACTGCTCTGTGCCCTCCCCTTCTCTCTGTCTTTCTGTGTCTCTGTCTCTGTCAAAAACTAAAAAAATAAATAAATATCCACATTGTGGATTTACCTATCTTTCTAGTTTTATTTCTCTTTATAAACCATGTACTCTAGCCAGATTCATTCATTCACTCACCTGAAACCATTACAAATATTTCTACCTCTGTGCCTTTGTTCAATCTATATTCTCTTCTTGGCATTACTTTTCTATTATTTCTAATTAAGTATTTGAATTTTTCTTCTCTTTCAAGGACCATTTCAACAAAGCATAACCTGGTCAAAGTGCTAAAATTATTTCTTCTCTGTGTTTTATTTAAGCATTGGGAATTGCCTATTAATTTAGTACCTGCAACTTATTTCAGTTAGGATGCTTTTGGCTGGAAGCAATAGAATCTTGAGTAAAAGTCATTTAAACAATAAAGAAATTATCTCCCATAAAAGGACATAGAGACATAAGGCAGGCTTCCAGGGTGGTTGATTAAAAAGTTCAGTTAGTTATCAAGTACCCAGGTCTCTTAGTTCATCCACTTACAATGTTATTTTATCATAAGGCTTATTTCCATTCCGACTGTAAGACTGCCTCAGGAAATCAGGGCTACCTGCTTCCCTTAGTAACACTTAGTAGAAGGCAAGAGAAAACATTCACCTGACTATGGAATGTAAGTTGTTTCTTTATGTGATTGGGCCAACTTTGATCTTCTGTCCATCCCAAACCAATAGTGGTTTTGGGGGGAATGGACTTAAATCTAATCAGGATCCACCCCTTCAGTTAGGGATAGGGTCAGCTTCCTGTGAAGCACTGGAGGAAGAGAGATACCGGTACTTAAACAAAATTAGGTATGGGTAATGAAGAAAAGTTTGGGAAGGAGGATATACTAACAGACATTAACATAATTATAAACTGTGGCAGTACAGCAATAGAGCTAGGGACGGGATATGATAGAAACACTGAGGAGGGAGGGATATAATAAACTTGCCTGAAGCAGGCAGAAAGCACTTTCTGAAGGCAAATGAGGCCTGGGCTTAATCTTTAGAATGAAAAGGAGTGAGCCAGGTGAAAGAGTGAGGGGTAAAAGAATGGCATTCTTGGCAGAAGAAACAACATGAACGAAGGCACAGAGAGGAGGGGAAGCTGGGATGGCTCCGCGGGTGAGCACTCGCTTTGCAGCCTTGGGGTTTGAGGATCAAATCCCAGCCCTGGCCCATGCGGTCCCACCTGCTGAACTGGGGTGTGCCCCTAGTTCGGTTCTTGCCGGAAACTACCGTATATTGAAAACTGATGACATACATCTATGGAGACTGCTCTGGGCCCTTTTCCTTCTTTCTGTCTCTCTGTTTATGTAAACAAACAAAAAACAAAGGAAAAAAGGCACAGAGAAGAGAAGCGACACAGTATGTGTATAGAACTAGAAGTTTGGTGGTGGTGTTTAAAGTGATGACGACAGTAGTGAAGAGGCTGGAGAAGTAGGTGGGAGCCAGACCATAAAGGGCATGTAGTATACCAACCAAAAAGAATAATATTCATATATAATGAGTGATATGATCAGATTGGCATTTTAAATATTTGGGGGACAGTTTTAAGGGAGTCAAGACTGGACGTTTTCAGAGCAGTGCAGGTGAGACCTTGTGTGGTCTTAGAATGAGGGAATGTTTTGAAAATGGTTAATAACATAGGCCCTGGAGTCAGACCTTGTGGTTTAAATCCTCCACCTCTTACTAGCCTACTGATCTAAGGCAAATTACATTGTCCCTTTAGGCCTCAATCTCCTCATTTGTGAAACAGGAATAGTAACATCCACATCATAGTGTTGAGAAGACTAAAGTGATACATGTAAAGCTCTTCAGAATAGTTCCTGGCACAAATGCTCAATAAATGTCAACTTTTTGAAATTGTTATAGGCCTGAGGAAGGGAATAAATTAGACCTAGTTCCAGCTTTCAGTAAGTTTGTATAATTGCTTTTTCAGAATAAACTACATTTTTTAGAAAAAAAAAATTTTCGTTATAATGCTAGACCTATAGGAAAGTTGCAACAATATTCCAGAGAATAACATTTTTCTCTCAGCTAAATATATATGTGTGTTTATATATATATATGTAGTAATGTACATGCTTTTTTCTGAATGGTATAAGAATAAGTTGCAGACATGATGATTAAATATTTCAGTGTATATTTCTTAAAGCCAGGAAATTGTTTACAGTAATATAGGTAGTGATAAAAAACAGGACATATATTAACACTGATACAGTGCTAAAAATATCTAATCTACAGATTTTATTCACATTTTATTACTTGTTCCAACAGTGCTTTTATAATGGAAGAAAATCTAGGCTTCTGAATTACACTGTTGTCATATGTCTTTAGTCCCCTTTAAGCTGGAATAGTTCCTGAGCCATCTTTTGTGTTTCATGACTTTTCTACATTTAGAGTACAGGCCAATTATTTTGTAGAAAATTTCTCAGTTTGGATTTGTTTGTTGCCTCATGATTAGACTCAGATTATGAACTTTACCACGGAAGTGCTGTAATGTTTCTAATGCCTCTTATCAGGAGGCACATGGTGTCTATTTGTCTCATTACTGTGATGTTAACTTTGAATGTTTGGTGAAAGTGGTGTCTGTTTGCCACTTTTCTTCAAATCAGTGCTGGTTGTTTTCCTTGGCATTAAAAGGACTTTTTTTCTTTTGTACCCATTCAGAAGGATACTACACAAAAACATGTTATTATTTTTAGAAATAAAAAGGATTTTGTTTTTGTACTGCACTTACAATTTGTTATAAGTTTGTGATTCTTAAATATGAAGCACTGAAAAATTACTTTTATAAATTACATACTACACACACTTATATTTAGTGGCATTGATATAATATATTTTTAGACATACTTATTAGGAGAGGATGGTTACTTTTAATTTGGATTAATTACTTTGTAACTTAATAGTTTTATATTGTTTAAAGGGCTTGCACCCTCGAATAATAGCCGAAGGATTTGAAGCAGCAAAAAAGAAAGCACTTGAAGTTTTGGAAGATATTAAAATTAAAAAAGAGATGAAAAGAGAAATCCTCTTAGATGTGGCTAGAACATCTCTACAAACTAAAGTGAATGCTAAACTGGCTGGTGTGTTAACAGAGGTATGTGATTAAATTTTTGCATTCAGAAAGTATACCTTGACACATGGTGATAATTTTATTTATTTATTTATTTTTTATAGCTTTATTTTATTGTTTGAGAAAAGGTGAGAGAGAGAGAGAGAGAGAGAGAGAGAGAGAGAGAGAGAGAGAGAGAGAGAGAGAGAGAGAGAAAGAGAGAGAGAAGAGGGGAGGGCCCAGAGCAGTCTCCATAGTTGTACATCATTAATTGTGACATAGTTTCATTTCACACAGGTGGATATGGGGCCGCTCGGGGTGGGAACTGAACTGGGGGCCTCCCGCATAGGAGGTGAGAACTTCCACCTCGGGGCTCTGCAGTTACCAGTTGAGCCACAGTTCAGCATATGGGTTTGCACAGGCTGGGGCCAGGATTTGATCCCCACATGGGCTGGGATTCGATTCCTGGATCTCGTGATTGCAAGGCAAGCGCTCAGCCTGCTGAGCTATTCCAGTGTCCCTTCTTCTTTCTATAAGATAATCAACTAATATCATGTGATTCTTTTGAACATAAAATATGGAAGACAAATATTTACAGGCTTACTTATTGACTAGATTTGATTGATGAGAATAATATGTGTAATTTTTTAAAAGTGTCATATTAAACTCATCTTTTAAGGTAACTTAAAAGTTGGGAGGAGTGTGGCTACTTGTGGATCATCCCTTGTTGAAGTTGTTGGGGTGATGTACTGGTCTCTTAAACCTAGAGGTCCATATTTATTATGTGATGTGACACATGGGGAAGTTGTTTTGGCAGCATGCCAAAAACATGAAAGAGGACTTCTAAAACTGCTTCAGAAAGTGAAAAGTGGAAAGAATGATGGGATAAGTGTATTTGAAGTGAGGGAGGGTATTTTGAGGGGGATTAATAGCAATTTGTCTTTTACTGTAATAATTTTTTTTATTTAAACATTCAGCATATTTAAAAAAATCATATCTAGTATTAGTTTATCAGGAATGATAAGTTTATAACCAAATTTACAAGTCATATAAATCAGAATGCTATCTTACTTAATTTACTTTGAGAAATATAAATACCAAATGGAGTAGAACACCTGAGTTGCTTCTGGTCATTTCTCCTAACCAATAGGAAAACCTACCGGTACTTGGAAATTCAGATTAAGATCAGACAGTTTCTTACTGAGCAGAGTCCAAACAAAGTCTCTGCTAATATTTTCTGCTATTGGAATACATATATCAAGTGGTCCAGAATCTTCATGCTATCTGGTTCGGGTCCCTGTTCTCTTTAGAGTTTTAGAAATACTAATACTCTCGCTATCCAGTAGTTTTTGTCTTTATTTCCTATTAGGCTCTAAAATCAAATATCATGTTACTCAGCTGAACTTTTCCAAGGTATAGTTTGCTCTTGCTTTATATTTTAGAATGGCTATATCATAGCACTTAATTTCTGCAGTCATTTATTTTTACATTGTTTTCTGAGCTAAGCAATAGGGCATATTGTTCTGTGCTTCTCAGATTGCATACTTCTGGGGATATTTGGCAGAATAAATGTGACATATCTTCTGGAGTTTCAATTTTACTTTATGATTTGGGGAAAAGCATCATTTTCACATCAAACATGTTTAGGGGAAGATAGGATAACCCAACAGGATGAACACTTGCCTTTCAACTGTGAGGTCCAGGGATCGAATCCTCGGACCCCATGCAAATCCATATAGCAAATTGTGGTGCAACTGGTAACTGCTGAGATGGCAGTAAAGGTTCTCACTTCCCAAGTGGGAGGCCCCCAGTTCAGTTCCTGCCCTGTGTGGCTCCACATCCACGTGTGTGGAAAGAAACTCTCTCACAACTAATGACATACAATTATGCGACTTCTCTGGGCCCTCCGCCATTCTTGCTATCTCTCCCTCTCTCTCACTTTCTCCCAAACAATAAAATCCTTAAAAACAAAACAAAAACACATATGTAATGGCATGACATGAAAACTTTTCGTGATAAAACATAAGACTTAAAAATGTCATGTTGTTATAGCCAGCAAATTTGAGCTCTTCCCTTAGGTTATATTTCTTTTTCCATTAAGATGTCCTTTGGTGGAAAAGTTTGAATAGTGTTGTTATAAATGAAAGAGCAGTGGCTTGGCAGTTAAAGAGATCTGAATTCTAGTGCTGGGTCTGCTACTGCCATTTAGACCTTGTTTTAAGATTGTAACTTCTTAAAGTTTTGTCTTAGTTTCCTTATCTGTATCACGAAGGGTTTGCACATGATGACGTCTGCAGTTCCTTTAGGCTCTAAAGCACCCATTGGCATCGGTAATTAGTTCACGACAAAGTGGTACTTTTTGTCCTTGCCTTATGTTTTGGAGCCTTAAGCTCTTTATGTGCTTAGTCTGGTGGTAGATTACTTGGGTCCATGGTTTCTTTTAGTAAACTAAATAATTTACTGTTCTCATTTACTTCTCTTTCAGGCTGTGGTGGATTCTGTTTTGGCTATTAGAAGACCAGGTCATCCTATTGACCTCTTCATGGTAGAAATCATGGAGATGAGGCACAAATCAGAAACAGATACAAAGTAAATTGTATAAACTTTGACAATATATATATATATATTCTAGAATATTTGGTTATTTTCAGATAGTCTTTCATTAATTTTATTGGTTACTTTTATTCATCATCCGTCTATTCATTCAACATATATTAATTGGATACTTACCAGAGACAGTCACTGTTTTAGATGTTAAGAATGAAAAGTAAACAAAACAGAATTTCTTCAAGAAGCTTATATTTCTAGTTGAAGTAGATAGTAAACAAATAAGTGATAAATATTATGAAGAGGCTAGAGTAACAGTGTGTGAGCATGTATGTTAATTTTAAAGTGGGCAGGGAAGGGCATTGTGATAAGAAACTAACGTAGAGAGCTAAGGAGGTCTCTGAAGAAATGAGGGAACTAGCCATGTGACAATCTGGAAGAGCATTCTAGGTAGAGGGAATAACAGTTGAAAAGGCCCTGAGGCAGAAGTGTGCTGAAGTGGTCCATTGTGCAGAGACAGAAAAAAGTAGCAGGAAATGAGACCAGAGAGGTAAGGGGCCAAGTACAATTAACACTGAGTATGTATATATTCAGAGTATGCAGCATTTTGTTGATTTTGGGTTTAAATCATGTAAACTTTATTTTGGAAAATTCTAAATGTGTAAAAAGAGGGACCACAAAAATAAACCCCAGAATTTATTTATAAAAAATTGTGTATTTATTCTTACATGTTTAAACTTTAGTCACCTTCAGAGTACTCTCCATTTGATGCAATACACCTATCTAGATTCTTTTCCAGTGCTTAAAACAGGTTTTGAAGTAGTGATTTTGATGCCTTTTGGTGCTTCTGCTGTTTTTTTGTTTCACTTCTTCCACATCGGCAAAACGTTTCACTTTGAGGACTTTTTTCAACTGGAAGAAACAAAAAATAGTCACTTGGGGTAAGATCCAGTTGAACAGGGAGGGTAGGGTAGGAGGGCATGTGGATCATGCCTTTTTTGGTCAAAAACTGCTGAACACTCAGTGTGGTGTGGGCAGGTGCGTTGTCTTGCTGCACGTTGTTTGCACAAATCACCATCATGAAATAGGCAAACACATTAAAAGAGTCTCATAAAAAACCTCACTGAAGCCAAACGCAGCCTCTCACAGCAACAACAGCTGGTGCACTGGTGCAGGTGGGTTCCTAGAGCACCACCTAGCGGGGGAATCCTGCACTACAAGGGCCCGTCCCCCAGAAGATCATTCTGGCTTTTTTGGTCCCCCTTAAATAAAGTAGAGAGAATAGAATAGTGAGCTCCCACATACCTGTCTTTCATCTTTATCCATTTTCTGTATATGACCAATCTTATTTCCCCTTATATACTCTTCTTTCTTACTCCTTGCCCAAAACCTGGGGGAATTTTGAAGCCAATATAGATATCATATTTCTTATTTATTTTCCTTATTTATTTCTGTTATGTGTGTGTATTTTACTTATAGAAGTTCTGTTTGGTTCTTTTTTAAATTTGTCATGTAACTATTTATGGCTTTCTATGCCCTACATATCTTCCTCAAACTTTCCTTTTATTTCTTTAAATATATAATCCATGTCTGATAATTACAATATTTAAGGTTTGGCTTGTTTGTTTCTGGTTCTCACTCATCATACTTTGTTTTCATACATGCCATTCATCATGTTTGAGAAAAAGTATTTGTAGAAATAATTTGAGACCTAAGATGAGGTGCCTTTCTGCACAGAGGATTTTAATTTGCTGATGCAAGTTGTCCAGCAACTCCTTTAAATTAAATTCACAGTTTGTGGCTTTTGGGGACTATCTAGTTGTGAATTCCAACTGCAAGTCCATGGGAGGGCTGCTTGCTTCTAGTTCATACTTCTGGTTTATACCGTGAGTATTTAGTCCATTTTCCCGCTTAATGTAAGGTGACCAGATGTCCCGATTTTTAACTATTTGTCCTGCGTCCCGCGGCGTTTTAAAAAAGTCCCAATTTTTGGAAAAAATGCCCGACAAGCTAGGGAACGGCGGGAGATAGACCAAATTTTTAATCAAGAACCCCTTCCCCCCTGGTCAATGGTGTCCTGCTTTACCAATGTTAAAATCTGGTCACCTTAGCTTAATGTGAAGAGGGCCTTCTAGAAGCCTCCAGTGATACCCAGCGAGGTGGCCTGATGCACAACCAGGTGCTCACCTAGGCTGAGGTCCAGACCTGTCAGTGAGATGGGACCCCACGGCATTTTATTTCATTTGTGGCTTTTGCATAGGCTGAAATTTTGTGGTTGGGTTAAACTCAAGACCCCCCTGAAGAGGACATACGTATTTTTTTCTTTCCAAAATGACAGCCCCTATCTGTGCACAAATATTAGATCTATACTGGCTGATGCTGAGAGGAAAGCAAGCATTTCAGTGCCCACAGATACAAAACTTATGCTATTAATAGCATAAGAGATGCCTTCAGAGAAAATAAGAATGTAAAAGATCTGTAGAAATTGACTATTTAATAAAGCCAAAAGAGGGCTGTGAATGATTCAATGACAGGTCCATATCGGCCAACTATATTCAACTGACAAGTTTATCATTGAGAATCAAGAGAAACCTAACACCTAAGGACCACCACCAGCAGCCACTATGGACCACCTTTAGCATCCATTTTGTGCTTGGGGGAGGTTGGGATGGGTCTGTGGGTTGAGTGCTCACTGTGCAGCCCCAGAGCCTGAGGATCGAATCCCAGTACTGACCCAGGCAGACCCATGTGCTGAGCTGGGGTGTGCCCCCAGTTCAGTTCTTATTAGGGCCTATGAGGGAGGTGCCCGGCCCAGTTCCTACCCTGCGCAGCCCTGTGCCCACCTGTGGAGTGAAACTATATGGAAAACTAATGTCAACTATGGAGACTGCTCTGGGCCCTCCCCCTTCTCTCTTTCTCTCTGTGTCTGTGTCTCTCTCTGTCAAAAACCAATAAAATCATTTTGTGTTTGGGACAGGGGCTTCCAACAGACTATGAGTGGCCTCTTTTTTTTTTTTTCTTAAATTTACTAGGTATGAGTGGCCTCTTTGTGCGAACTTAAAATACTAGTCTCTTGCTCAGCCTGCCCTGTAGGAAGTGAGGTTTCCATTCTGCAGCCTTAGTGCAATAGGATGGTGTCTCTTCTTGGTTCAAGTGTTAAAATGAAGTACCAGAGCTCAACCAGTGCTGTGTGTTATTGTGTTTCTCCTCCACTCTGCCCCTCTTTAGTAGCTCATTACCACTTCATAGAGCATCTCTAGACTTTGTTTCTTGGTCCTGTACAATAAACAGAATTGTCTCCCTTAATTGAGAGAGAGAGACAGACAGACCGACACAGACAGACTTCTATTAGATCTCTACCATGGATGAGCTCTGAACTTTTCATTCTGTCTCCCTCTCATTATGAGGTCATTGAAATGATAGTTCTGATTTTCCTGAATTGTCAGATGACTTTATGATAATAGTGTCTGTAGTTCTCTGCTTACTACTGTAGAGTTCCTGTTTACTTTTCAATTTTGAAAATAATTATTTTGTAGCTCTTACCTATTTTATAGCTCTCCAGTGTTTTTAAGTTTGTTTTTGTTTTTTTTGAACCAGCATTGCTCTTGGTGGTAGGGTGGGTCACAATTAGCTTACTATTGCTGAGGGCAACAAGTTCTTGATTTATATTTCAGAAGGATCTCTGTTATTGCTGTGTGAAGAATATACTGTGGAATAGGGTGGGAGATGCAAGGGCAAAAGTAGGAGACCAGTTAGCAATCTATTGTGATAACAGGTGAGAAATGAAAATGGTTTAGGTCGGGGTATACTTACAAAGAAGGAGCAATAGGATTTGTTGATGGTTTGACATAGAATTTGGTAGAAATGGAGGCGTCAAGGATGTCTCTTGTGTGTTGGCATGACCAGCTGGAAAAGGGGAGTTGCCATTTCCTGGGATGGAGGAGACTGGGAAGAGTAGGTTTGGGGAAATAAATGAAGAGTTCAGTTCGGGAGTGTTATATTTTAGATGCTTATTAGGGATCCACTTGAAGATGTTGAGTGGTGAGTTGGAAAGATATGTCTAGAATTCAGAATAGTAGTTGGACTGGAAGTATATAAAGGGTGTCCCAAAATTCACGCAAGAAGTGATTTTGATAGAAAACACAGGTTTATAATTAAAAATTGTAAATTTTCATTGCTCAACAATGAAAACACATTGTTCTTTCATGTAGCGCTCCATTTTTAATAACCCTGAACTGTCAGCTGTCACACTGTCTTTTTTTTTTTTCCATTGGCAACACTTTACCGTGCAAATGATGCAAAATTCAAATCTTGTGTGAATTTTGGGACACCGTTTATTAGGAATTCATCAGTTGTATGAACTCTATGAAAGTTAATGAGATAATCTGGGAAGGGAATATAGATAGAGGAAAGGGGAAGTTTAAGGATTGGGAAAATTGTGAAACTCCAGTGTTTGGAATTGAGAAGAGAAGGAGCATTCAGCAAAGGAGAATGAGAAGGGATAGTCAAGGAGATAGGAGGAAAGCCGAGGGAGTCTAGTGTCTCAGAAACTGAAAGGAAGTGTTTCAAGAAAGAATAATCAGGGGAAGCCGGGATGGCTCAGTGGGTTAAGTGCTCACTTTGCAGCTCTGGGGACCCATATGCTGAACTGGGGTGTGCTTCCCATGAGGGAGGCCCCCAAGCCTAGTTCCTGCCCTGCATGCCCCATCCACCTGTGTGGAACTAAACCGTGTTGAAAACTGATGATGTACAACTATGGAGACTGCTCTGGGCCCTCCCCCTTCTCTCTCTCTCTCTACCTCCATCTCTCTCTGTCTCTGTCCAAAACAATAAAATAAATCTTAAAAAGAAAGAAAGGAAGGAAGGAAGGAAGGAAAGAAGGAAAGAAGGAAGGAAAGAAAGAAAGAAAGAAAGAAAAAGAAAGAAAGAATAATCAGGGGAAGCTGAGATGGCTCATAGAGTTAGACGCTTGCTTTGCAGCCCCAGGGACCGAGGATTAAATCCTAGCCCCTGCCTTTGTGGACCCATATGCTGAACTGGGGTGTGCTTGCCATGTGGGAGGCCCCAGCCCAGCTCCCGCCCTGCATGGACCCCGCTCACTTGTGTGGAAGGAAACCATGTCGAAAACTGATGACGTGCAACTGTGGAGACTGCTCTGGGCCCTCCTCCTTCTCTCTGCCTCTCTCTGTCTCTCTCTCTCTCTGTCAAGAACAATAAAATCTTTGAAAAAAAAGAAAGAAATATAATCAGTTATATGCTGCTGGAAGTTTGGGCAAGTTGTTGTGAATGGCGAATTGACCATTAGATTTGGAAAACATTTACATTTTTGGCAGTTTTTATTTTATTTTATTTTTATCATTATTTTTTTTATTCTTTGACAGAGAAAGAGACAGAGAGAAGGGGGAGGGCCCAGAGCAGTCTCCATAGTTTTCCATATTGTTTCACTCCACAGGTGGGCACAGGACTGCACAGGGCAGGAACTGGGCCGGGAGCCTCCTGCATAGGCCCCGGCAAGAACTGAACTGGGGGCACACCCTGGTTCAGCATATGGGTCCACCTGGGCTGGAGCCAGGATTTGATCCTTGGGCTCCGGGGCTGCAAAGCGAGCACTTAACCTGCTGAGCCATCCCAACTTCCCCCATTTTTGGTAGTTTTAATGAAACCTGACTTAGTAAAGGGGTGGGTATGAAAGTCAGATTGAAGGTGGCTCAAGAGAGAATGGTTAGGAAAGAAGTAAGGATGCAAATGTAAACAACTCAGAGAAGTGTAGCTATAAAGGAGAGCATAGAAGTGGAGCAACTACTAGAAGAGGATATGGAAATGAGGTTGGAGAATAATTTTTTGTTTTGAAGATGGGAATTATTATGGCAAGTTTATATTCTGATGAGAATGCTCCAGTAGACAGAAAGAATTGGGAGTAAGGGACAATGCAGGAGCAGAGAGGGGAAATAGAATATAGTACACAAGTGGAGGGACATTAACTTTGGTAGTAGTAGTGATGGCACAGTGTTTTTTTCTCAAAGAAGAAAGGTCATTAGCTGAGACTGAGTATGGGAAAGAGTAAAGGAGATTTGAAGAGTGAACATTCAACATGTGAAGTTTAACTATTAAGTTTACGAACTTGCCACTGTTTGTGAACATAAGGATGCTGGCAGCACTGTACAAACAATCTGGTAAGGGTTTTATAACCTTGTTATGTCAGCGTTTCAAGCTGTGTTCATGTCGACATGTGGTGGTGTCTTGATGAGTGGCGTTCATTATTGTTGTGTGTTTTTGTGTGCCGTCACAAAAATATCAGCTTGAATTAGAGCATTGAACAAACATTAAATTTCTTATTGAACTTGGCAAGAGTAGAAGTGAAATCAAGGACATATTAGTCCAAGTTTATGGGGATAATGCCATGAATAAAACAACAGTATACAAATGGATTAATGTTTTTCTGAGGGGAGAGAAAGCGTCACTAATAAAGAGGTCATAGCAGCCAGTAACAAACAGAATGATGAAAACATTGCAAAAATTCATCGAATTGTGTGTAACATGACCCTGAAACAAAGTGTCCAAGTACACAATGGAAGTCAGCCAATTCTGCAAGACCAAAAATGTTGCGTCAGTCTAAAAGTAAAAATGATGTTGCTAACCTTTTTTGATATCAGAGAGATTGTTCATTATGAATTTGTACCAACTGGACAAACAGTCAACCAAGTTGACTATTTGGAAGTGCTGAAAAGGCTGCATGAAAAAGTTAGATGGAAACGACCTGAATTTCTTGCCAACAACTTATGGCTCTCACATCCTGACAATGCACCAGCTCATAAGGCAGTTTCTGTGAGGGAGTTTTTAGCCAGTAGACAAATAACTGTATTGGAACACCCTCCCTACTCACCTGATCTGGCCCCCAATGACTTTCTCTTTACCCGAAAACATGGGAAATATTGAAAGGAAGACATTTTGATGACATCTAGGGCATCAAGGATAGTACAATGACAGCTCTGTTGGCCATTCTAGAAAAAGAGTTCCAAAATTGCTTTGAAGTGTGGACTAGATGCTGGCATTGGTACATAGCTTTCCAAGGGGAGTATTTTGAAGGTGGCCATAGTGATATTCAGCAACGAGGTGTGTAGCACTTTTTCTAAAATGAGTTCATGAACTTAATCGTCAGACCTTGTATAGTTTCTTTCTAAATAAAATATTTTCACATGAAGTTAGGAGTTGAAATAATCTATAATAGATTAAAATTTTGAAAACTTTATAATCATATTTAACTTTAAAAATATTTCTCTAATGTATAATAAATATTGATTATAAAAGATTTATATGTAGAAATGCCATTTCCTAATTGTGCATAAGTGAATTTTAGAGAGTTATCAAAACAGTCTGAAAAGAACATTGGAAAACAGGAAAAAAGACCCCCCCACCCCCAGTTATCTATATTTCTAACCACCCAAGCATAACCCTACTCTTAGTTTCCTTTCATTTTTTGATTTTCAATGCCCAAGTGCTTATTTTTTAAAAGAATAGTTATCATCATGTTTTATATGCAATTTGTCCTTCTGGGCTTATCAGCTACCCCTGTAAATAGTTTTCCATGTTATTACCTAGTTTTCATGACTTTCAAATAGTTGGATCATTATTTATTGAGCAATGACTTATTGTTGGACATTTAGGTTAATAATTTTTAGTTGTTATATGTAATTATTTGAAACAAATGTTCCTGAGAAACTCATTGTATGCCTACATTTCATACTTAATCCACTGTGTCATGTGCTTGAATAACATAATTTAGAGAATAATTCTGGGTTGATTTTTTCATTTTGATTTAACAATCACTGTGTGTTAAAGTACATTCCCTTTCCTAATTTTGTTAATTGTGTGTTAGGATTAAAGTTGGTGCAAGGAAACAATGTGTGCCCTGGCAGCTCTGTTACAACTTTAAGAGTATAATTCTAATTTTATTCCAAATTTTGTACCAAATTTTAGAGTGTATATTCAAAGTAAGAAACATTATGTATTTTTAATAGGTTGATCAGAGGATTAGTTTTGGATCATGGTGCCCGTCATCCAGAGATGAAGAAGCGAGTAGAAGATGCATTTATCCTTATTTGCAATGTATCACTAGAATATGAAAAAACGTATGTATGTCATTTACTCATTATAACTTTTGAAACTGATTTTTCTAAAGGTGTTTTTTAGGGATGCCAGGATGGCTTAGTGGGTTAAGTGCTTGCATTGTGGCGCGGGGTCTGGGGATTGAGTTCTGGTCCTAGTCCCAACCCTGGCCCTGGGCCATGCAAACCCATATGCTAAACTGGGGTGTGCTTCCCTTGTGGGAGGCTCCCAGCTCAGTTCCCACCCGGTGTGCATCTCACGTGGGAGGCTCTGCTGGGTTCCCGCCTTGTGTGGCCCCATGTCCACCTGTGTAGAATGAAACTATGTCAAAAACTGATGATTTATGGCCATGGAGACTGCTCTGGACCCTCCTCCCTTCTCTTTGTTTGTCTCTGTCTCTGTTTCTCCGTCAAACAAACAAACCAAAAACTTAAAAAAAATAAGTGTTTTTAAGTCTCTTTCTTTCCTCCCAAATATTTAGTGTAAATTTCTTCTACTTTGTCCTCTACCCCCATTGTCTTTACTAGCATGTTTTTATTAATCTTTTAGAGAGGTGAGCTCTGCTTTTTTTTATAAGACTGCTGAAGAAAAAGAGAAATTGGTAAAAGCTGAAAGAAAATTTATTGAAAATAGAGTACAAAAAATAATAGACTTGAAAGACAAAGTCTGTGCTCAGCCCAACAAAGGTTTTGTTGTCATTAATCAAAAGGTGAGAAAGTTTATATTTTAACTATTTGTAAATATTCTTTTTTTTTTTAAAGATTTATTTTTATTTGTTTTTGACAGAGAGAGAGAGATACAGAGACAGAGACAGAGAGAAGGGGAAGGGCCCAGAACAGTCTCCATAGTTGCACATCATCGGTTTTTCCACATAGTTTCATTCCACAGGTGGGCTTGGGGCTGCACAGAGCAGGAACTGGGCCGGGGTCTCGCCCCGGTGAGAACTGAACTGGGGGCACGCCCCAGTTCAGCATGTGGGTCCACATGGGCCGGGACCAGGATTCGATCCTCGGTCCCTGGGGCTACAAAGTGAGTGCTTAACCCGCTGAGCCATTCCGGCTTCCTGTAAATATTCTTTACTGTTTCTCAAACTGTGGTCTTTGAACCTCTAGGAGTCACTAAGATTATTTTAGGGAGTTTGTGAGACCAAAACTATTTTCATAATATTGGTAATAATGCCTGTATACTGTGTTGACATTTTCAATGATGATGCAAAAGCAATGGTAGATAAAAATGGTGCCTTGGTACAAATCAAAGCAGTAGCACCAACTGTACTGGTAGTCATCATATTGTTTACTGCCAAACCACCACACACTGACAGTTAAAGAAAGGACAGTTTCATTTAAGAAGGCCTTGATGAAGTGGCAAAACATTAATTTTATGAAAATTTGATTCTTGAATATGCATCCTTTTATAAATATGTATGACAAAATGTGAAATATGCACAAAACACTCCTGTGGCATATCACAATATGATTGTCTTGATGGAAAGCTCTTGAATAATGGAGCTGCAAGCTAAACTAGCCACTTTTCCATGGAATCTCATTTTTACTTGAAATAAGGGCTGACAGAGTATTTTTATCAAGACATGGATATTTGGTAGGCTTTTTCAAAAATGAATGCAGCAATCCTTTCACTTGAAAAACAACTGACAGTATTTGTTACCAGTGATAGCATTTGAACCTTCAAACAAAAATTAGAATTTTGAAAAACTTGTATCTGCCACTGGAGCTGACAGCTTTCCAATATTTAAAATATTTTTCTGATAATATTAATGATGATATTAGCAAAGATGATTTTTAAATGTTGTATAGCCATGAAATGTATCAACATTTGAAAGCTCTACCTAACTTCGTGAACCAGTATTCTCTAAATGACTAAAAAATGCATGATTTAACAAAATCATGTGTGGGTAAATAATCAAGTCAAAGTACACCATACACAAATGGATTTTAATGTGAGAGAGTATGGAAAGTTCATTGATATTTTTCCATATTCCACATTGAAACTAACCACTTGTTTACTTATGGTATAGTATCAAAGAAGAATATCCACATTTATCTGAAAAGACTATTAAAACATTTCTTCCTTTCCAATACAGATCTCTGTGAGGCCAGGTTTTCTTCTTATACTTTAACCAGAACAACATATGAGTATTACACCAAATTGGATACAGAGGCAGATATGAGAATCCAGCCAGCTGTCTTAAGACAGACATTAAAAAATTTGCAAAAGTGTAAAGCAGTGCCACTACTCTCACTATATATACATTTATATATTTATATATATTTATATATATTTTTTTCTTTTAGGAAACTATAGTAAATTTTCATTAAAAATGTTATTTATGTTAACATAAAATGGGTTTATTATATTAAATAGATTAATATTTTAAAATTTTCTCAGTTTTAATTTATAATCTGATAAATATTATAGATACAACTCATATAAACAAAAGCTCTTTGGGGATGCCGGGATGGCTCAGCGGGTTGAGCGCTTGTCTTGCAGCCCTGAGGACCAAGGATCGTATCCCAGCCACTGCCCCAGCCTGTGTGGACCCATGTGCTGAACTGGGGTGTGCCCCCAGTTCGGTTATCACCAGGGCAAGCTTCCCATGTAGGAGGCCCCCAGTGGGGGTGTGCTTCCCATACTGGAGGCCCCCGGACCGATTCCTGTCCTGCATAGCACTGTGCCCACTTGTGGAATGAAACTAACTATATTGAAAACTAATGACGTACAACTATGGAGACTGCTCTGGTCCCTCCCCCTACTCTCTGTTTCTGTCTGTCAAAAACAATAAAAATAAATCTTAAAAAACAAACAAACAAAAGCTCTTTGGGGGGAAGCCAGGATGGCTCAGTGGGTTAGGCGCTCACTTTGCAGCCCTGGGGACCGAGGATCGAATCCTGGCCCCATATGCTGAACTGGGGAGTGCCCCCAGTTCAGTTCTCACCGGGGCAAGACCCCGGCCCAGTTTCTGCCCTGTGTAGCGCCGCGCCCACCTGTGGAATGAAACTATGTGGAAAAACCAATGATGTGCAACTGTGGAGACTGTTCTGGGCCCTCCCACTTCTCTCTGTCTCTGTCTCTGTATTTCTCTCTCTGTCAAAAACAATAAATAAATCTTTAAAAAAAAATAAAAGCCCTTTGGGTTCTTAATTTTTAAGAGTTTGAAACAGTGCTGAGATAACTTTTGTATTAATTTGATTGTAGGGAATTGATCCATTTTCTTTAGCCGTGCTTGCAAAACATGGCATAGTAGCTCTTCGCAGAGCAAAAAGAAGAAATATGGAAAGGTAAGCTTGCAGGTAGTTATGTATCCTAAGTTTATTAACAGATTAAGTTGAAATTATTCTGTATGTATTCCTTTTAGCTTACATGCAAACATTGTTGAGCAATATAGTAGCATATAAATTCCAAATTTTGTAATTTTAGTAAATAATGGAACTATAAAAAATCAAGATTGTTTAACCTACCTCAGAACCTTGTTGAAATACAAGGAAGGTTTTTATCTTCTTAAACCAAATTTTAAAAACAATGCAGTACAGTGACATTGCAGTCTTCTGTATTAGATATTTCACCTTTAAGAAATTAGTCTTTATATTTTTCATAACCAAAGTTATGTTGACATACATGTAATTTCAGACTCGCTCTTGCTTGTGGTGGAATGGCTGTGAATTCTCTTGAAGACCTCAGTGTAGATTGCTTGGGACATGCTGGTCTTGTATATGAGTATACATTAGTGAGTATTTCTGGGGCAGTCGTTATAAAGTGCACAGTAAACATTTTGTTGATATTATATCTTTTTTTTATTGTTAAATTTATTGGGGTGACATTGGTTGATAACAATTACATTGTTTCCAGGTGTGCAATTCTACATTACATTGTCTATACATTGCATTATATGCTCACCACCCAGAATCAGCTCTCTTTCCATCACCATATATTTGATGGAATCTTTTAATTCAGGTTTTATTTACATTTTGAGGTCTGACTAATCCACAGGATATATTTTGAAATTTATTTACCTGAATGTTAAGAGTTCAAATACAACTTAACTGCTTTTAACATATATGTAATTATGTGTGACAAAAAAAATTCCCATGAAGATTGGATTCTAATATTATAAACTAAAGGTCTTTATTTCATAATGACATTGCATATTAAAGTTACATCTTCTTTTAGGGTGAAGAAAAGTTCACTTTTATTGAGAACTGTATTAATCCTCGCTCTGTCACCTTGTTGGTTAAAGGACCAAATAAGCATACTCTCACACAAATCAAGGATGCTGTAAGGGATGGACTTCGTGCCATCAAAAATGCCA
Source organism: Craseonycteris thonglongyai (assembly GCA_004027555.1). Classification (NCBI taxonomy): domain Eukaryota; kingdom Metazoa; phylum Chordata; class Mammalia; order Chiroptera; family Craseonycteridae; genus Craseonycteris; species Craseonycteris thonglongyai. The sequence continues at coordinate 150,068 of PVKE010000310.1, forward strand.
TTGAAGATGGTAAGCTCATTTTTTTTTGTTTTTTGTTTTTGTTTTTAAAGATTTATTTTTATTGTTTTTGAGAGAGAGAGAGAGAGAGATACAGAGACAAAGAGAAGGGAGAGGGCCCAGAACAGTCTCCATAGTTGCACATCATTGGTTTTTCCACATAATTTCATTCCACAGGTGGGCGTGGGGCTTCACAGGGCAGGGGTCTTGCCCGGTGAGAACTGAACTGGGGGCACTCCCGAGTTCAGCACATGGGTCCACACGGGCCGGTGCCTGGATTCGATCCTCGGTCCCCGGGGCTGCTAAGTGAGCACTCAACCCACTGAGCCATCCTGGCTTCCCCTGTAAGCTCATTTTTGTGATGGATCTGAACCTCCCCTATTTTTAAAGTGGTAATAAATTTTACCATGGTATGTGCAGTAGACTCTCAGTTAACCGGCACCCATGGGGATTGGTAGATGCCAGATAAAGTAAGTAGATTCTTCATTAACTGGAACTCAAGTAATCAGCACTCTCAAGCAACTGGCAAAAGTTTTTGAAAATTTGTATATTTTAAAAGATATGAATGATGACTACTCTTTCATTTCAATTGGACAATTTTTAGTTTGTGAAGGTTTTTCCTTTGGAGAATACTTTTTTGTTTATTTAAAAAGGTTAATTTTTATTGTTTGAAAGGTGAGAGAGAGAGAGAGAGAGACAGAGAGAGAGAGAGAGAGATGGGGAGGGCCTAGAGCAGTATCCGTAGTTGTACATCATTGGTTGTGACATAGTTTCATTCCACACAGGTGGATGTGGGGCTGCACAGGGTGGGTACTGAATTGGGGGCCTCCTGCATGGGACGTGAGAACCTTTGCCACTGTGCCATCTGACAGTTACCAGTTGTGCTCTGTATTCAGCATATGGCTTTGCACAGGCCGGGGCTGGGTTTCAATCCCTGGACCTCTCGGTTGCAGGACAAGTACTCAACCTGCTGAGCTATCCTGGCATCTCCCATTCTTTTTTTTTTTAAAGTGTTGATTTTTGGATTTCTTTTAAAAAAATAATTGTATTGTTTTTCAATTACAGTTGTCATGCAATATTATATTAATTTCAAGTATACAATGTAGTGATTAGACAATTATATAATTTACAAAGTGATTATTTCAATAAATCTACTACCCATCTGACACCATACATATTTATTACAATATTATTGGCTACATTTTTTAAATTTTGTACTTTACATCCCATAATTGTTTTTTAACTATCAATTTGTACTTCTTTACCCCTTCCCCTTTTACCCACCCTCCCAACCTCCCTTCTAGCTAGCAACCATCAAACTGTTTTCTGTATCAATGTGTTTATTTCTCTTTTGTTTATTTTCTTCTTTAGATTCCACATATAAGTGAAATCATGACATTTGTCTTTCTCTGTCAGACTTACTGTACTCAGCATAATACCCTTTAGGTCCATTTGTGTTGTTGCTCTTGGCAAAATTTCATTCCTTTTTATGGCTGAGCATTATTCCATTGTATACTTGTATATATACCACCACTTCTTTATCTGGTCATCCAGGGATGGACACCTTAGTTGCCTCCATACCTTGGCTATTGTAAATAATGCTGCAGTGAACATATGGATGCACATCATAATTAATATGCCAAAGGTTAAAGACAGAGAGACTCTTTTATTAAAATATTTATTTTGTTTTTGACAGAGAGAGAAAGGGGAGGGTTGAGAGCAGTCTCCATAGTTGTACGTCATTGCTTTTTGACAAGGTTTTGTTCCACACAGGGGGTTGGGAACCAGGCCGGGGGCCTCCCACATGGGAGGCACACCCCTATGAGCTGAGGGCTGAACTGGGGCCTCCCATACTTGGGAAGCTTGCCCTGGTGAGAACTGTACTGGGAAACTCCCACATGGGTAGCACACCCCAGTTTAGCGTATGGGTCCGCATGGGCTGGGGTCGGGACATGATCCTTGGACCCCAGGGATGCAAAGCAAGTGCTTAACCCACTGAGCCATCCTGGCTTCCTGGAGATTCTTTATTTTTTAAAAGATGTATTTTATTGTTTTTGACAGAAAGAGACAGAGAGAAACAGAGAGAAGGGGGAGGGCCCAGAGCAGTCTCCATAGTTGTACATCATCAGTTTTTGACATAGTTTTATTCCACACAGGTGGGCATGGGGATGTGTAGGGCGGAAACCAGGCCATGAGCTGCATGGGAAGCAACACCCTGGGCAGAAGCCAAACCAAGGGCCTCCTGCATGGGAAGCTTGCCTCAACAGGAACTGACTGGGGGCTTCCCAAAAGGGAAACACACCCCAGTTCAGCATGTGGATCTGCATGGGCTGGGTCGGGACTTGATCTTCAGACCCTGGGGCTGCAAGCAAGGTGAGCGCTCAACCCCCTGAGCCATCCCAGCATCCCCCAAAGAGAGATTTTTAAAAGTAGTAAGAGAAAAGCAGTTAGTTACCTACAAGGGAGTTCCCAGAAGACTGTCATCTGATTTTTCAACAGAAATTTTGCAGGCCAAAAGGGATTGGCAAGAAATATTGAGTGATGAAAAGCAAGGACCTACAACCAAGATTACTGTACCCAGCAAAGCTATCATTTAGAATTGAAGGACAGATAGAGAGCTTTCCAGACAAGTAAAAGCTTGTTCATCACCATCAAACTAATGTTACAAGAAATGTTAGAGAGATTTCTTTAAGAAGTGAAAGAAAAAAAGAAAAACTACGAATAATAAAATGGCAATAACTGCATATCTATCAACAATTACTTTAAATATAAGTGGATTAAATGCTCCAATCAAAATATAGGATGACTGAATGGATAAGAAAACAAGGCTTTTACATATACTGCCAAGAAGAGATTAATTTCAGATTTAAAAACACACAAAGACTGAAAGTAAAGGGATGGGAAAAGATATTTCATGAAAATGGAAACAAAAAGAAAAGCTGGGGCAGCAATACCTATACCAGACAAAATAGACTTTAAAACAAAGACTATGACAAAGAGACAAAGAAAGACCCAGTAATCCCACTTATGGATATTTATTCAAAGACACCCAAAATACTACCTGGAATATTCTTAATAGTGTGCTGCTCTGTTAATGATCTTCTGTTTATGAAATGGAAAAGCATTTAGTTTAATGCTATAGTATCATTTTTTATTTTTAAAACCATGAAAAAGCTTTTATAGCTTAGAACTTATTCCATTACCTCAGGTGCAGTGCAATTTTAAGAAAGATAAGGAAAGAATATTAACATATTATTTATTGATAATTTATAACCCAGTTTCCTTCTGAAAGATGTTAGGATAGATAATTCAATAAAAACACATATGATTAAAATAAAATAATAAGCACATGAAAGATGCTCATTATCATTAGTCATTAAGGAAATAAAAGTCAAAATCACAAAGGGATAGTATTTCATATTAGTAAAAAAACTGGACAATACTAAACATTGACAAAGGTGTGGAGAAATTGGATCCCTCATACATACTGCTGAGAAACAGGCAGTTTCTCAAAAAGTTAAACAGAGTTATAGTATGACAAGCAAATCTACTTGTAGGTATATACACAATAGAGTTGAAAACATGTCGACAGAAAAAAAAACTTGTACATGAATGTTCAAGCACCATTATGCATAATAGCCAAGCAGTGGAATCAATCTAAATATTCATTAGCTAATGAATTGGTAAACAAAATGTGGTACAATGGAGTATTAATCGGCCACAAAAAGGAATACATATTGATATATGGTATAACATGGATGACCTTGAAAACATTATGCTAAATAAAGGAATCTAGATATAAAAGCTGGGATGCTGGGATAGTTTAGCAGGTTGAACCTTACAACCCTGAGGTCTGGTGATCAAATCCCAGCCCCTGACCATGCAAACCCATATGCCTAGCTGCCAAACTGCAGCACAACTGGTAACCACCAGGATGGCAGTGAAGGTTCTTGCCTTTCATGTGGAAGGTCCCCAGTTCAGTTCCCACCCCACACGGCCCCATATCTATCTGTGGGGAATGAAATTATGTCAAAACTAATGATGTACAACTATGGAGACTGCTCTGGGCCCTTCTCCCTTCTCTCTGTCTCTTTCTTACCTTCTCTCAAACAATAAAATAAATCATAAAAAAAAAAATCTATCCATCCATCCATTATCCATCCAGGAAAGGCAAAGCCATACAGACAGAAAGTAGATCAGTGATTGCCATAATCTGGGGGAGGGAAAAATAAGGAATAATTGCTAATGGGTACAGGATATTTTTTTGGAATGTGTTCTTTAATTAGATATAGGGGTGGTGGTGGCACAACCATGTGACTATACTAAAAAGTACTGAAAAGATACTTTGAAAGGCTGCATTTTATGGTATGTGAATTATATCTAAAAAAAAAATAGAGTAATAAACTTTATAAATAATAGGTCAGATTTATCTGCTAAGCAAAAACAAATGTGAAATGATGGTAAAATAAAAGCTGAAATGGAAAATTAGAACCTTGGAAAAAAGAATATAAATACTGCATAGCAAACATAATAGTCACTATAAAATTTTAAGCTGCCAGAAAATAGACACAATCAGTTATATAGGTTTCATTACTGAAAAAGAGAAAACACATCATCCTAAATTGAAAAAATGTAGGGCTTTCGATAAGGGACACTGCCTCTTTTTTGTAGTCATTTTTGAAAAAAGCTAGCAGCATTTTTTCAACAAAATAGTCTTATATGATTATTCTAGCTTTTGGTAGTTCAAAGTGATTCTTACAATTTAGAGTACATAGGAAAAGGAATTGACTGCTTTTTGTTTTTAATCCCTTCAACCACTTCATTTATAACTCTTTTTTTTTAAGAGTTATTTTTATTGTTTTTTGACAGAGAGAGAGACAAAGGGGAGGGCCCAGAGCAGTCTCCACAGTTGACAGCATTAGTTTTCCATATAGTTTCACTCTACAGGTGGGCATGGGGCTGCGCAGGACAGGAACCAGCCGGGAGCCTCCTGCATAGGCCCCGGCAAGAACTGAACTGGAGGCACACCCCAGTTCAGCATATGGGTCCGCATGGGTTGGAGCCAGGATTTCATCCTTGGGCTCCGGGGCTGCAAAGAGAGTGCTTAACCTGCTGAGCCATCCCAGCTTCCCCCTACTTCATTAATAAAAGAACTTTACTGAGGTATAATTGACATGTAATGAACTACACATATATAAAATGTACACCCATGAAACTATCCCCTCAATCAAGGTAATGAACATATGTATCACTCCAAAAAGTTACCTCATTGCCCCTTGGTAAGCCTTCTCCCCTGCCTCTCTCCCTGTCACCCTACCTTCAGGCAACTACCAGTCTACTTTCTGTTTCTGTAGATTAGTTTGCATTTTCTTGAATTTTATATGAATGAAATAAATGCAGTGTGTACTATTTTTGTTTGACTATTTTACTCAGACAAAAGGAAATTAATTCTATTTTATTGCTAAACAGCATGTCTTTGTATGAATACTTGTATACTAACTACATTTGTTTATTCACTGGTTGATGGACATTTGGTTATTTACAGTGCTTGGCTATTACAGATAAAGCTGGTGTGCACATTTGTGGACAAGTCTTTGTATGGACTAATGCTCTCATGTTTCTCTTTTTTTTTTTTTAAGATTTATTTTATTGTTTTGAGAGAAGGTGAGAGAGAGAGACAGAGACAGAGACAGACAGACAGACAGACAGACAGACAGAAAGACAAAGAGAAAGAGAGAAAGAGAGAGAAGGGGGGAGGGCCCAGAGCAATCTACATACCAGTAGTTGTACATCATTAGTTGTGACATAGTTTCATTCCACACAGGTAGATGTGGGGCTGCACAGGGTGGGAACCAAACTGGGAGCCTCCCACATGGGAGGCAAGAACCTTTGCTGACATACCATCCCTGCGGTTACTAGTTCAGTATGTGGGGTTTGCATGAGCTGAGGCTGGGATTCCATTCCCAGATCTCGTGGGTGCAAGGCAAGCGGTCAACCTGTTGAGCTATCCTGGCATCCCCTCTGCTCTCATTTATCTTGCGTAAATCCCTAGGAATGCAATAGCTATGGAAGTTATATGCTTAACTTTGTAGTAACTGCTGGAGTGTTTGGCAGATAACATTTTACATTCCCACCAGCAGGGTATGAGTGTTCCAGTTATGCTGCAATCTGACCCCTACTTGATATGTTTAGTCATTTTAAGCATCTTTTCACATACTTATTTGCTATTCACATACCTTTGGTGAGCTTTCTGTTAAATTCTTTTGCCCTTTTAAAATCGAGTTGTTTGTTTTTCTATTGAGTTTGAGAGTTCTTTTTATATTCTGGATACAAATACTTTTTCAGATACATGATCTGCAAATATTTTCTACTTCATTGTGGCTTGTTTGTTATTCATTTAGCAGTGTCTTTCAAAGAGAAATTCAATATTGAGTCATGATATGAGTATATCTATTTGGGCCTTCTTGAATGTATTTGAGCAGTATTTTATAATTTTTAATATATGTGTCATACATATTTTTTCATATGTATCTTATATATTTTGATTCTATTATGAGTGATACTTTTAAAGATCACTGATATTGTTTGAGAGAAGGTGTGTGTGTGTATGTGTGTATGTGAGTGAGAGAGAGAGAGAGAAAGAGAGAGAGAGAGAGAAAAGGGGGGAGAGCCCAGGGCAATCTCCTTAGTTGTCATATGGTTTCATTCTACACAGGTAGATGTGGGGCTGTGCATGGGGGGAACTGAACTGGGGGCCTCTCGCATGGGAAGTGAGAGCCTTCGCCATTGAGCCATCTCTGTGATTACCAGTTGCACTGCAGTTTAGCATATGGAGTTTGCTCGGGCTGGGACTAAAAATTGAACCCTGGATCTCCCGATTGTGAAGCAAATGCTCAACCACTGAGTTATCTCAGCATCCTCTGGATGTGATATTTTAAAATTTCAATGTCTAATAATTGTTAACGTATAGAAATAGTTGATTTTTGTTTATTGATCTTGAAATCTGCAACCTTGCTAAATTCACTTATTTGTTTTAGTAGATTTCTTACATATTTCATTTAAATGTCTATATAAATGATCATCTTCTCTGCTATTAAGGACAATTTTACATTTTCTTTTTCAATGTGGATATTTTTTATTTCTTTTCCCCCCCTGTTTCATAGGTTAGCATCTTCAGTACAATTTTAAATAGAAATGGTGAGAGAGGACATCCTTTTTTTTTTTTTTTTTAACAGTATTTGTGCTTTTGTGACTGGCTTATTTCACTTAGCATAAGGGCTTCAAGATTCATCCATGTTGTAGCATTTGTCAGAATTTCCTTCCTTTTTAAGGCTGAGTAATACTTCATTGTATGTCTATACCACATTTATTTATACATTCATTCATTGATGTAAACTAGGGTGCTTTACCTTTTGGCTATTGTGAATAATGCTACTGTGAGTTTTATCCTTTATACATATTGTTGGACTTAATTTGCTAAAATTTTGTTAGAATTTTTACATCTATATTTATAAGTGATATTGGTCTGTACATATCTTATAATGCCTTTGTCTTTTTTGTAGTCAGAATGCTGGCTTCATGGACTGAGTGGAAAAGTATTCTTTCCTCTTTAATTTTCTGAAAGGGTTGAATTCTTGTATAGAATAGGTATTATTTATTCCTTAAATGTTTAGTAGAATTCACCCTAAAGCTGTCTGGGACTGGAGTTTTCAAACTATAAATTCAATTTCTTGAATAGATACTGGGCTATTCAAGGTTATCACTTTTCTTGAGTGGGCTTTAGTAGATTGTGTCTTTCAAGAAATTCATCTAAGTTAAAATCATTATACTTACTGCCTATGAGCTGTGGACAAAAAGAGGCCAGATACTAAACATGACAGGTTCAGGCCCTGTCATGGCAGGCCCTACAAACTCAGAGACCAAAAGTAATCACATAGGATGGTTTGAACATAAACATTCCTAACTGAAAACAGGTTATGGCAGCAGGTAGTTACAGCCTTGGTGTAAAATTTCCTTGACAAAGGTCAATGCTTAATGTAAGTGAGCTTGTTTATTGTCCTTTTCCCATCTAATACAGCCTACCCTTGGCATGTCATAGAATCCCTTTTTCCAGACTTCTCAGGGCACAGCCCACAGAGCACAAGGTCACAGAACTCCTCATTGTTATCTTTTCCCCAAACAGCATCTCTATGTGCTGTAAATGTTAATTATTAATTACCAGGGCTAAATCTGGTTTGCTGACTATTTTTGGTAAATAAAGTTTTATTGGACCAATACCCATTCATTTATATATCGTCTATGACTATTTTTATGGTGGCAGAGCTGAATATTTACAAAAGAGGTGGTATGGCCCATAGAGCCTAAAATATTTATTATATGGCCTTTTGCAGGAAGTTTGCCAACCCTTGATCTATGTTTTAAAATTTAATGGCATAGAGTTTAGAATTTTCCCTTATTATCCTTTTAATAGTCATAGAATCTGTAGTGATATTACCTTTTTTAATTCTGACATCGATCATTTTTATTTCATTGATTTCCACTCTGATCTTTATTATTTTCTTCTGCTTATGTTAGGTTTCATTTGCTCTTCTTTTTCTAGTTTCTTAAGGTAGAAGCTGACGTCATTGGTTTGAGAACCTTCTTATTTTTTAATGTAAGTGTTTAGTGATAGAAATTTCTCTTTAGGTACTGCTTTAGTAGCATTCCATAAATTTTGTTAAGTTGTATTTTCATGAAGAATGATATAAGGGTAGTTTTCAAAGCTCTGTTCTGTTTCTTAAGCTGGGTAGTAAGTACCTGGGTACATTTATTTGTATATTTATTCTTTATACCTTAGACATATAAATATTCTTTTGTGTGTATTCAATATTTAACAAGGAACTTTTTAAAAGTGTAAATGGGAGGTGAGGATATAATAACCTTGTGAGTGTGTTCCCACAGAATGAAAAGAAACCTTATATTATTGCAGGAAAGCATTCTAGGATGTACAAATAAAGAAATTAAACCATGCAGACAAAGACAAACAAGCAGAGAATTTATTAAAGTAAAGAAAAAGAATGCACTCCCAAATTGGGAGTGGGCAGGCCCGGAAAAAGGTCAACTGCATTGAATAATAAAGAAATTTAAGATTATGTTTGAATGAGGGTGCAAAATATTCAGGGGGTGACATTACAGGTGGTTCTAGGGTGGGTCTTTGCTGATGATGACCACTCCTTCCCATTGAGAGAAGGGATTCCCTTGTAGGAACTGTCATGGAGACACATGGTGGAGATTTCTCCCTGCCTGCAATGCTAGTAGTAATCCACTGTCATTAGCTGTAGATGCATCTGTTCTTTTTAAAGATGTTACAGTTTAAAGATTTATTTTTATTGTTTTTGACAGAGAGAGAGAGACAGAGAGACAGAGAGCCAGAGAGAAGGGCGAGGGCCCAGAGCAGTCCCACAGCCTATGTCATTAGTTTTCAATATAGTTTCACTCTGCAGGTGGAACTATATTGTGTGTGGGGCAGAAGCCGGCCAGGGGCTTCCCCCTGGTGAGAACCAAACTGGGGGCACACTCCAGTTCAGCACATGTGTCCTCATGGGCCTGGGGCCAGGATTAGATCTTTGGACCCCGGGGCTGCAAGACGAGCGCTCAACTCACTGAACCATCCTGGCCTCTCACATCTATTCTTTTTTTATTTTATTTTTATTTTTATTGTTTTTGACAGACAGGGAGAGAGAGAGATACAGAGACAGAGAGAGACCTGAACTGGGGGCACTCCCCAGTTCAGCACATGGGTCTGCACAGGCCGGGGCCAGGATTCGATCCTTGGTCCCTGGTGCTGCAAAGTGAGCACTTAACCCATTGAGCCATCCTGGCTTCCCCTCACATCTATTCTTTTTTTTTTTTTTAAATGTGCTTGCTTTTTTTTAAATATATTTTTATTTTTGACAGAGAGAGAGAGAGATACAGAGACAGAGAGAGAACTGAACTGGGGGAGCTCCCAGTTCAGCATATGGTTCCACATGGGCCGGGGCTGGGACTCGATCCCCAGTCCCCGGCACTGCAAAGCGAGCGCTCAACTCACTGAGCCATCCCGGCTTCCCCTCACATCTATTCTTAAGAATGATTTCATCTCCTCTTGTTTCCCCCACACTTTCTCCTTCCCTTCCTCCACCTGTCTTCCTGCGGCCCTGAGCTTTCTGCCAACAGTATCAGGTAGACAACTCTTTGGAGCAGTTATGTTGTACAGTGAAACAGAAAAAAACAATATGGGATGAAAGGACAGATTCTTTTTGTGTTGTTTTGTTTTAAAGATGGGTGATTCCAAAGGAAGTTTTCTGAAAAGAAGAGTAATTAAACTTTATAAAACCATATATACAGGTATAAAAGTCATATCCTGATGTAAAAATTGATGTGATTAACCAGAGCTTTTGCCTTTAGAAAAATAACAGCTAAGTTTTTTTTTTTAAAGTTTTATTTTATTGATTTTTGACAGAGAGAAATAGAGACAGAGAGAGACAGAGAGAAGGGGGAGGGCCCAGAGCAGTCTCCATAGTTGACATTAGTTTTCCATATAGTTTCACTCCACAGGTGGGCACAGGGCTGCGCAGGACAGGAACTGGGCCAGGTGCCTCCCACATAGGTCCCGGCAAGAACTGAACTGGGGGCGCACCCCAGTTCAGCATGTGGGTCCGCATGGACCAGGGCCGG
>PVKE010000311.1:0-28382 GCA_004027555.1 Craseonycteris thonglongyai
CACTGGGGTCTTCCTCATTCTCCCGGGTACTGAGGCCCAGAGAGAAGAGACAAGTTGAAGATCATCCCATAGAGTCGCAGCTCTTTCCCTTCACCCTTCACCCCCACCCCCTCCTTACCCTCGCACCGTCTCTTATCCCTCCCTCACATTGTTCTGAGTGTTCCCTCCTGAGCTGTCATGGCCCATCCTCAAGCCCCACTCGGCATTCATTTTGGCCACTTCTCTGTCTCCTGGCAGAACGAGACCTTAACTTTTCCAGATGGGGTATGTGTGCATGTGAACGGAGGAAGAAGAAAAGATAGGGGTTGGTATACAATAGCTAAGTCTCTGAGGGATACGATTCTGTCTCCTGGGTGAGAAAGTTCTCCTTGCTGGCTACTTCAAGTCCTTCCGGCTGCAACGTAAATCCATCTCGTCGTGGCCTGACATGGCAATTTGTGGAGTTTGGGAGGGAACATCTCGATTGGAAGCCATTAGCTTCAGGGGCTTTTCTTTCTGGGGCTGCAGCAAAGAAGCACTCAGACAATTAAACTGAAGTGGCTATACTTTTGCTCACACGGGCTTGGGCAGATTTATATTTTCTTTTTTAAAAAATCGGGACTATTTTTTTCCCATGAAGACAATGATTTATGGAATAATCAATTCCTTTAGCTACATAACCCGTTGGAGTGATCCGTCAGGACAGGCATCCATCTCCCAGAGGCCGGGGAGGGCAGGCGGCCTCTGAGTCTGACTCACCCGGCAGAAGGTGGCTTTTTCTGTGCGCTACTTTGATTCCAGACCTGGATTTGAGACCAGTAGTAAAGAAGGTCTGGGGCTCTGGTGGCCACGCTCAAAAAGTGCTAATGCTGCCTCCTTATCAGTAGTCTCAGCCCCACCCAGAGAGGAGTAAGGGCTGCCCCCATTGGGTAGGGATGTCCCCATTGCATAAGGATGTCCCCAGTGTGCAGAGATGGAGATTAAGTGCCAGGGAGGATGCTCAAAGACCAGAGTGTGGAGATGTGAAGGCAAGAATAGCCATCCCCAAATCTTCGAGGCCTGCAGCGTAGAAGAGGGAGCAAACCTGGTTCAGAGGTCCCAGCAAAGAGGGTTGGGACCATCACCAGGGGAGCGCAGAATGCAATTCAACACCCGCTCTCCCACATCCAGTGCTATTTGAAGATAAAATAACTTACAGAGTAGTGAGCTTCCTGTTACAGGTGCTATTCAAGAACAGATTGGCCATGGATGTTACAGAGGGGCTCTGGATTGCTCTCGCTATGATATAATAGGCATCTCCCACTGTGCAGCTAGAGATGCTATAAAAATCCAGGCTTTCTGAGTTCACTGAGAGGCCAGGGCTGTGCCTGCTCCACGTTGTACAAACTCCATGAAGGCCCAGCTTAGTGCGGTGGATGCAAGGAATACCTAGTCTTAAAGTCAGACCCTTCTCTGCAGGTACCTCTTACAGCAGTTCATCCCTTGGCAGTGACCACGGGTCAGGATGGAGCCTGGGGGCTGTCACCAGCTCCACGGAGGATCCGTGAACATTTTTGAGCAGTAGAATGCCAAATATACTGGCCTGTCTGATGCCATTTAGTTTTCACCTCTTTCTACCTTATTTGGCAGGTGTAAAAAGGGATGTCTAAAGGAAGTGGGTGGTCTAAGGTCATGCAGCCGGTGGAGAGGAGCTTAATCCACTCATCCTCACGAGCAGTTGTTTCCTCAGTGGGCCTTTCCTGAGCACATACTATACAGCAGCCCCGTGCCAGGTGCTGTGACGACAGAAGTGAGCAAGACAGACAGTATCTTTGCCTTCACAGAACTTGCAGTCTGGCAGGAAAGACAGAGTCATTGCAAGTTGAAAGTGTGTTACAGAAGGGAAGTGCAGGCTGCTGGGGGTCATCAGGAAGGGCTTCCCAGAGGGAGTGACATTTGGGCTGTGACCTGAGGGCCGTTTAGGGGGAGGCATAGAGGGACTAGCATATGCAAGCACCCACAGGGCAGACAGTTGTATTAAATTATTAGCATTGCAGGTCAAACATGGTCACCTGTCAACAAGTTTGAAACCAGTGTTTAAAAAACTCCAGGACAGGGAAGCCGGGATGGCTCAGTGGGTTAGGCACTCACTTTGCAGCCCCGGGAACCAAGGATTGAATCCCGGCCCTGGCCTGTGTGGAACCATATGCTGAACTGGGGAGTGCCCCCAGTTCAGTTCTCATGGTCGAGACCCTGGCCCAGTTCCTGCCCTGTGCAGCCCTGTGCCCACCTGTGGAATGAAACTATGTGGAAAAAACCATGATGTGCAACTATGGAGACTGTTCTGGGCCCTCCCCCTTCTCTCTGTCTCTGACTCTGTATCTCTCTCTCTCTCTCTGTGTCAAGAACAATAAATAAATCTTTAAAAAACAAACAAACAAACAAAAACTCCAGGAAGTCTGATGTGAATGGAACACACAGAGGGAGGTGTGGAGAAGTAAAGACCGAGTAGCGGGCCTCACGGAAGTGAAGGTCAGGAGGTTGGACTTGTCTCAAGGGCACCAGGGAGCCACTAAGGACTATATAAAGGGGAGAAACATTACCAGGTTTGTATCTTTGAAAAGTTGTGCTGCTGGCTGTGTGATATGACAACAGGGGGTACACGTGGACGATGGAGGAAGCTGTTTAAGTAGTTCAGGTGAGAAAGGAGAGAGATGGGGAGCCCGAATGGAGGGCTGGGTAGACCCATGGGCCCTGACTCGTGGTCTAGGGCTCTCTGCAGAAGCCTGGCGGTCCCTTTGCCCAGGGCCTGAGTACAGGAGGGCAGGCCATGGCACATATGAGTGGTCCATTCTGGAGCCATGAGCCTGTTTGGTGAGATCTCCATTGATGAAGGCCACCCATGGTGTCTGGAAGCTCAGCTGGGCCTCTGACACCATTTCATGGGTCCCTGGATTGGCCAGAAACCCTTGGTGTGTTCTGTCCCCTGGCATCCAGGCTGCGGACACTTCACAGGTGGTGGCTGCTCCCCTCATGGCCTCCTCCAGCAGGCAGGTGGGTCCCCAATGTCAGCCAGGACTTGTGCGAGTGCCAGGTCCCTAACCCGGCAGCGAGGCCTGAGAACGGGACGCTGTGTGTTCTCAGCTTTTCCCTTAGAAGTCTCCAAAGTGGCAGAGCTTCCCTGTGGCTGAGCTGAAACCCCTCCCTCTCCTGGGCAGACGTGGTGGGAGGGAGGGGATCCCAGCCTGCAGGACAGGGGCCAGGGTCACTGATACTCAGGACTATGGCAGCAGGGGTGGGAGTGGCCGCCCCACGCAGATCTGTTGGGCCCCGCTTCCCTTATAGTTTCAATTTCCAGCACTCCGTGCTCACACACTATGACTATGTTCATAAAAATAACAATAGAGATCCCCTAAACAGGGTTACACTGTGCCAGACACCATGCTAGGCATCTTCCAGACATTCAGTCACCTGATCCAGCAAATCTGAGAGGTGGGGCCTTCATCCCCACTTTACAAATAGAGGAAACTGAGAACCTAGGCTAACGCACACCGAAAAAGCATTCCATAGATGTTGGCTGATATCATCCTCATCATCCTTATGGTCATTGTCATCGCGATTGCTGCTGTTTTAAATAATAGGTACAAAGACCTGGTACAGTGCCTGGCACACAGTAGGTGCTCAGGAGTGTTTGTTGAATCTGCCTATACAGATTCAGTCAGCAAATGGAGTCCGTGGACTGGGCCCAGAAACCAGCAGGGCCCGGAAACCTCCCTGGATCTCTGCGGACTTTTGCTCCTCCCAGTCCCCGAGCCCAGGCCTCTCTTAGCCTGGTCCTGCCCCTTTCTCATGCTTCTTGCCTGTCCTCTAGCCAGGGCTCCTGGATTCTCTGTGTCTTTTTCTGGCAGCTGCAAAGAATGCAGGGACAAACCCCAGTGCCCACTGTCCTGGGGGTGGGGGGTCTGCAAGCCCCTCATCCTTTAGAACTTCATATTTCGGGTTGGCTGCGCCCAGTCCTCAGCCACTAGCAGACCCCGCCCACCCAGCCAGGAGTCTGCGGAAATAACTTCGTGCACAGAACCATTATCAGCTCAAGGCTGGGCAGGCTTTGCCCGCTTCTGCCGTCTGTGCTTCCCACCTGGAATGCCCTCCTCTTTGGCTTCCTGCTGAATTTCTTCTGCCTCGTACTTCCTGGCCCATTGCCAGTGTCGCCTCCTCCAGAAAGCCTCCTCTCATGCACCCAGGCACCACCTTCCTGGGCCTCCTGGAGGCCTTTAGCTAGCCTCCTTTTCAGAGTTTTTATCAGTGCAGAAAGGGTCTCCTTCCCCAAAGTCGTCTTCAGGACCCCAGAGCTCACAGTAGTGAAGCTTGTAAACCTCTTGTTTTTGCCTCAAGCTATTGTTGTTGTTGTTGTTGTTAACCCCCAACATTCAAACATTGGGAAGTTTTATATAACATTTTGGATTTCCAGCCTTCCCCCCCTCCCCAGTCCCACAGGCCACAGCCCCCACCTCTCCCTATAGTGCGTCCCCTGCCTCAGGACCTTATACTGTCCCGCATTGCTGTTTCTCTTGCAGTGGAGTTAAGAGGGAAAACTGAAACATTTTGTATGCCTGTGATTTTGTTGTCAGGAATAAACAGAGACGAATGGGGAGGGCCATTCATTTCGAATGCTTTCCTCTCAGGCCTGCTTGACTTTCCTGTTGCCGCCCCACCCCCCACAGACCAGGAGCCTCCCAGAGGCCAGGACCCTATCTCATTCCTAGTTTGACAACAGCAGCTGTCACTCCTTGAGTCCTCCCAACAACCCTAAGGTAGGTGCAAGCATTCCCACTTTTCAGGTGGGGGAACTGAGCGCAGGAGAGGTCAGGGCACCGCTTTAGTAAGTGGCGGTGTCACCAAGAGCGGAACACTGGTCTGCTTGAGTCCAGCTCGGTTCCCCTGTGTATTCCCAGCAGCTGCCCCACGCCAGACTCCCAGTAGGCAATTAATAAGTGCCCTGAGAAATCAAATTGAATTCCAATCACAGATGGGAGGGAGCCAGGTGCGCCGTGCCCCCCCAGCCCCGCCCCCCACCACCACCGCAGTGGACAGTGGTGGGTGGAGGGTGCTTCTGGTCCTTGCTTCCCTTTTCTGGCTGGCTCTGAGCTGATGCCATATGTCTCTAGGGCAGCACTACCCAGAGTCCAGCTCACTTGCGCCGGGCAGAGAAGCTGCTGTGCGTCGCTTCGCATTGCCATGTCTCTGAGGTGCCAGGACACGGTGCGGGCAGCGGAGCTCTGCAGGCACATTTTAACAGCCTCTGTTTGCTCCCTGCAGTCATCACAGTGGCCGCTGGGCCATCACTCCGACACAGTTCCAGCCACTAATTGGGCCTGGATAATAGGCCACACGGTCACATGTCCTTCCCCGTCCCCCTCCAGGCTCTGAGGGGTGATACAAGGTCAGAGACTGCTCAGAGCTGCCACTTGTGCTTGCCGGGGGTTGGGGAGCATGAGGGGGAGAGGGGGAGTCTGTACCCCCAACCCAAGGAGGCATGAGGTGCTAGGCACCCTCACCCTGGCCAGGCTGTGGGCTGGGGTACCTGCAGTGAGCATGTCAGCTGTCTGCTGTCAAGAGTCTCCTATGAACACTGTCAGGAGGTGGCTGCAGAAGGAAGATGTAGCAAAAAACAGAGCGCCAGTAGCCCACTTACACTCGTGTTTGTAAATCCCGCCTCCCCAGGTCCTGAGATCTCATTATCCCAGTGGCCCCTGGGAGCCGGTGGCAATGGGAAGCTTCAGATCAACTGGGGAGCTATTTTCTTTGAGGAACCTCCAATTTCCTGTGCAAATGGATTAAGTTCTGAACCAAACGGGGGCTCCCACTGTCTTGGTATGAGGGGCTGGCTTCGCCTGCTGCTGGGATGTGTTGTGGGTAGATGGATTATTCCCTAACTCCAGATTCAGGGAGCCTGAGACTCAAACGTGCTTCCAGTGGGAGATTCCAGACATCTGGACTTCCTGGGTCTGGAAGTGGGTCCCTTTCCAAGGAGAGAGTGTTGGATGTCTCAGCAGGGATGGGGTGTGAGTGACTTACTCCTGACACCACCAAGGAGGCCTCACAGCACGCAGTTCAGGGCTGCCTCCCTAGGCGGAGCTTAGATCCACCCACGGTGGGAACTGAAAGGTCTAGTCTTCCTGGAAAGTGCAGGGGAGGGGCCCTAGAGGTGAGGCTGGGGCGTCAGCTTCTGTGAAAGTCCACCTGCATGGCCCTCATCCCTCCCAGCTCCAGAAGCCCATGCTGGGGTCATCAGCCTTCTCCATGGGTCAGCAGGTCTGGCTTTACCGTCTCCTGGGTGGTTAGACCAAAAGAGGAGAGAGGACCCTGAAATATTTGACCCCCCCTCAGGCTCAGGGATTCTTGTGTCAGCTTGAAGTGACTGTCCAGTGCTGTCCAGGGTAAGACAGGGTCCCCTTGCTGGGACAGAGCTCCGCCCCTCCAGGGTTTGATAAAGGAACAGTCCATGCCGGGGACCTCCCAGAGTCCCACCGCCCCCTGTGCTCTCTGTCCCTTGGGATCTCTGTGTTAGCACATGGTCTCCAGAGAAATGGGGCTCCCCCTTCTCTCCCACTCAGGGTGCACGCACTGCCTGTCATCACTGCCCCAATTCAGGAGACAGGCTCACACCAAACACAAACAAGCAGAAGGGAACTAACAGACTAAACAGGGAAAAAACTAGCGCCGGCATTTACTGGGCACTTACTATGCCAGACAGTGGTCTAAGCACTTCTATGCATTCATTCTTTAGTCCTCACAACACTAAGAGATGGTTGCAGCTCCCCCACTTTACCAAGAAAGAAATTATGGCCCAGAGACGAAAGGCCCTGTCCTGAAGTCACGTAGCCAGTAGGTGGCAGAGCCTGGATTCCACTGTCCAGGCCAGGCCACAGAGCCCTGGCCCTTAGCCATTTCACTCCAGGACGTCTCTACATGCACAGAGCACACCTAAATTATTTAGTGTCATTTTTCCAGATTTCTGAACCCAGAGTCCTGATCGAATCTGGGCAGGAGGTCCCTGGGCTTCAGGAACTCTTGATGCTAAGATGGGAACAAGGTGTTTAGATTCTGTTTTGACCCCATTGTTTTAACCCCTGAATGAACCAATGTGGATGAATTCTTATTGAGAGATAAAGAGAAATAGGAAGCCAGTGATTGAGACAGAATTCAGAGACAAGGAGATAGAGAAAACAAAGAGGAGGGGGAGAGAGAGAGGAGAGAGAGAGAGAGAGAGAGAGAGAGAGAGAGAGAGAGAGAGAGAGAGAGAGAGAGAGAGAGACTGAGACTGACTAAATGGGTTCTGGTACTGGGATGACCAATCTCTCAAATGCCCGGTGGGGTCAAAACATCCCCACAGTCAAAACAGCAGGTTCCAATGTCCTAGATGGCTACTTGGGATCACTTCACTCTGATCCTCACCTGTGTTCCTGGCGTCCCTGCCGATCTGCAGCTACTCAGCAATGAGGCCACTGAGTGTGGCTTATCTTATTGGTGGATGGACGCCATATGTCAGATACTTAAGGTTGCTCCAGCCTAACACAGAGCAGGGTTCACTGAGCTACCTGATAGGGTTTTCCTGGAGAAACCAGATCATCTAGAGGGAATCCACATGAAGAGACATCTGAGAATCTGCCAGGAAAGGAACTCTGGAGATGGAATACACCCATCCCTGCTGGCTCTCAGGAGCTGATGTGCAGTGCACCTTGCCTGGCTTCTTTCCCCCTCCCTCCCGCCTCCCTCCACCCCCACTCCCTAACTGTCCTTCCTTCCATAAATGCTGGCTGAGCACCTGCTATGTGCCGGTGTACTGGGTACTGGGTATAGAGTGATGACCCAGAGATGATATTCCCTTCTTCATGGGACCTTACCTACTCCACTGAGGCTGACAAACAATCGACAGATAAGCAAACAAGTGCATGCACAGTTATTAATTTCAGAAAATGCTGTGCATGAGAATCACTGAGGGACCACTCTTTGGTTTGGGTACAGGGAGGGTCTCTCTCAAGAGGTGGCAGTTAGGCTGAAGCCAGAGAATGGGAGCGACCTGCCAAGTGAAGAATGCAGAAGGAGCATTCCAGGCGGGTGGAAAGAGCGTGGGCTTGGTTGCAGGGGAGTGGGGTACTGTCACAAGAGGAGCCCAGGTTGGGGGGGGGGTGCTTTTCCAGAGCCCTGCTCTGGAGGTAGCGTGGGGCTCTCCCAAGCTGGTCCAGGTTCTGGTCTTATACTGTAGACCATTGGGTCCACTGGCCTTTGCAGGGTTCTGGGCTTAGCCTCCTCCCTTCTCCACATCCTTCCACGGAGCTGCTCATGGGGAGTGGGGCCCCAGGAAGGGACCTCAGCCTAGCCTGTCCCAAGCATGTGCCCAATGCCACGGTGAAGAGGCTGGCATTGCAGCCCCGAGGAGCGCAGTCCTCTGCAGGGGAGGGGCCGCTCTTCCCAGGAGATTTCTGTCATCAAGCAAATCTCCAGTGTCCAGGTGAGTGAACCCCCAGAGGCCTAAAGGTGCCAAATCATTATGGGGCAGGTGGGGAGCAAAGTAGCAGAGGTTCTGATTGGCTCCTTCCATGAAGCATGTGCCAGAGTTCGTAGCTGTGCACGGCCCACACATCTAGCGGAAGAGTACACACTCAGATGTGTCAAGGATGGGACCCTACACCACCTGATTCAATCCACTGAGGGGTTTATTCAATGGTGTCTTAGTGTCTGGGCCCAGGCTAAGTGCTTTGGGTGACTCTCGGAAGAGACCACCATCTGAGTCATGGAATTCTCTTTGGAATGCCAAGTGCATTCACATCTTTGTCATGTTCAATGCTCCCAACAGTGAGCTCAACAGGTGGGCAGGACTGGGACTCCCCAGATTGTACTTGAAGAAACTGAAATTCAATGAGGCCAAGTCACTGAGGGAAATCCTAAAGTCAGATCTGCATCCGAACCCGCCTTTCATCTTCCATTTGCTCCATGACCTTGGGAACACAATGTCGGCCTGATTTTCTTATGGGAAAACACAAAGAAATGTGGTGTGTGTCAAAGCACTTAGCTCGGGCGTAGCAAGCAGTAGGTGCTTAATAAGTGTAGAGCTCCATTTCCTCGGCACCTTCTACTCCATCACCTTCTTCCCTGCCTTGAGGGTTTTGAGGTCATGGCTGTGACCTTGCACAGACACCTCTTGAGACTGGCTACCAGGTAGACAGAACATCTGGAAGACCGGCCCATCCTTTTTCCTTTCCATCCCAGGGTTTCGTTGTCATGAAGATAAAGCCACAGAGGTGTAACTGCCGGGACCCCGTTCCCAGAAGGCCATAAAACACGGGTGATTCTGCCTGGCCCCGCTTGCCACAATCCAGTGAAGTGCTCCTCACATCCAACATATGGTTATTTTTTTTTACAAAATCGCTGAACTAGCTGTGTTAGCTGTATCAATCAATAAATTATTTTGATGAAAACTCAATAGGCATTGGCCCCCTGGCACTCGTTCCCACACAAAGGCAGGGCTTTACACTTTTTACATCTCAAAAACCTTAGTGTCGTTTCCGTCCCATTTTTCACCTCTGCGCACCTTTCCCGGGGGCTGCTGCCTGACACGGAGCCGGCCTGTAAGGGACTCAGAGATTCCTGGGACCACCGACCACCAGGCCCCAGCCGCTCCCTGGGGGAGGGCTAATCCATCCCTCCAGGCCTCAAAGAACAGTTTTGCTGTCCAGGGAGCACTGGACCCCCAGCCACCACTGCTCAGGCCATCCTGGTAGGTCCCGAGAGCATCGTTAATTAGCAGCCTAGCCTCCCAGCTTGGAAGGATCAAGAGCCAGAACAGGCCATGGTCTTCCCTTAAATTCCCCATTCATTCATTTATTCATTCACTCACTCACTCACTCACTCATTCATTCACATGACTTTTGTTGAGACCCCGGGTGTGTGCTGGGAGCTTTCCATGTGTAATCTTATTGAAGTCTTGTGCTTGATGTTCACTTAGGCACTGAATACCCTGTTTTGCATGCTAGGAAAGGCAGGTGCACATAGGCAATGGATGAAGCGACGAAGCTGGTTATGAGCCCAGACACTGGGGCCTCACGGCCTGGGTTCAAGTCCTGGCTGTTGACCTTGGGCAGATTCTGAATTTCTCTGAGCTTCAGTTTCTCCTTCTGTAAGATGGGGATGAAAAAGAACAGATTGAGTTACTCTGAGTAAGTACCACGTGCCACATGAGTACCAGATTAACTTTTGTTGGCTTTTTGTAGCTGGTGAGGATTAAATGAGCTAATAAGTAATGAGCTTAGAACAGTGTCTAATATATGGAGCTTGACACACTTAAGTTAATATCATCATCCTCTCATTTAACCCTTGCAGCAATGCTATGAAGCAAAAACTATCTGTCTCCCCATTTTACAGATGAGAAAACTGAGGTTCAGCAGACCACCTGCGATATCAGAGGTTTAAACAGGGCTGGCCTGACTCCAGCCCTGGGCATTTTTCTATAATGCTGGGCTGTGTGATGCAAACATGGTGCTTTGAGGTTGGAAAGCACCTGTGAGCTGCCTGGACTAGCAGAATAAATGTCATGCAGATGGAGAAACTGAAGCCCAGAAAGCACACAGACAGTTGGTCATGTCGGGTGACTCCTGAGAGCTTCCAACACACAGTATAGCCAGTGACCGCTTGTCCTGAGGGTGTCTGGGTGGTCCTGATTGTGTCTGTCCTATGGAAGTGTGCACTGTGCTGCTCCCTCCATGAGCGCTGTGTAGAGCTCTCTTAGCGTAGCTGTTAAGCAAGAAGGTTCTTGAGTTGGACTTGATGGGTTTGAATCTGGATCCACCATTTTCTGTTTGTGACGTTTTCTGTGCCTGTTTTCCTTGGCCTGTACAAAGGATTGAGTTGGGTAAGATGCCTGATGTGTGGAAAGCACTCAGTAGTGGTTACCTCGTATTTATTCTCAAGAATAAACATTAAAATAAATAGGATAAATGCGCATGTGTACAGCTCTAAACATGCTTACAACTCGTGTGACCCTCAGGCCGCTTTGGGAACTGAAACAGGTAGGGGTTGTCTTTCCTACTCTGTAGCTGAGCAAAGAGAACGCCAGCTTGGGTGACTCAGGTCACACAGCTGCAGGTGAGAGAGCAAGACTCGAACTCGCACATGAGGGTCTGCAGAGCAGCTCTCTTCCCTGTCTCTTTCCAAAGGCCCAGCCGCCTGGAAAACCCAGCCGTCTCCAGAGAAGCTGGGGTCCAGAGAGCCGGCTTCTCCCTCTTCCAGGCGTGGATGCTCTCTCAGTAAGCATGTGGCTGCCATGTCACTGACTGTGGCCCTGCTGGGCAATCCCAATACTTGCGTCCTCTTCTCCATGCCAGGACATTGGCTACCCAGTCTAAGCTCCACCCCCACCCGCCTAGCCTCTACCCCTGCCACCCGCCCATCAGCATGCTCTGGACTGTGGCTGCAGGCGAGGGGACATGGTTCCCAATTACTGCCATCACCCAAATTCCTGCCTCAGCCAGGCCCAGCCCGATTTGCATGCCATTAGCTATGATGCCATGCATTATGGATTCACATTTAATTTTAGTACTTTTTAGGAGGCAACTCTAACCTAATTAAAATCTCCTCGGAGAATGACATGTCTCCAAACTCTGGTTACATGGGCTCTGCATAGATGGAACACACACACACACACACGTCCCTCCAGCCATAGATACATGCTGCCATTTCAGCCCCCATTCCATGGATTTTTTTTTTTTTTAATGAAATAGTAAAACTGAAAAAGTTCTTTTCCTTCAAGTAGACTTGTATGCAGACTTACCTCTGTGAACCCCCCAGCTTGTGCCTGGGGGCGGCAGCCCTGCCTGAGCCAGGCTCCACGGGGAGTCTGAGGCAAGGGTAGCGAGGGGCAGTGGGGGGCCCGGGCTCCAGCCCAGCCTCCACCTGCCTCCCCTGGGAGTCACTGAGCTTGTCCACACCTCATTGTCCCTTTCTTGAGATCACAGGAGATAAAACTCGAAGTCCCACACCATACCATTCTCAGCTCATTTCCATTCAGGCAAATCTGAAATGAAGTTTGTGGACATCTTTTTTTTAAATCAAATACAAATAAAATAGCTGGGGTGAGGAAGGGATGAATAGGTGGAGCACAGGGGATTTTTAGGACAGTGAAGTGACTGTGTGAGACTACAATGGTGGATATGTGTCATTGTACTGTGGTCCCTCCTTATCTGCATGACATTTGTTCCAAGACCCCCAGTGAAGACCTGAAGTCACCGATAGTACCGAGCCCTACATAGACTGTATATTTTCCTTGTACTTACATAACTCTGGTAAAGTTTAATTTATAAATTAGGCACAGTAAGAGATTAACAATAGTAACTAATAATAAAATGGAACAATTATAACAATATACTGTAAGAAGTTATGTGCATGAGGTTTCTCTCCCCAGCACACAGCCTTCTGGTGATGTGAGATGAAGCAGTCAGTGCCTGGGTGATGAGACGCGCAGAGGGGCATGACTGAGGCGTGGTGACGTAGCGTTAGGCTTCTACCGGGGTACATGAATGCCACCACTGCGATCCTGTGACGGCCGATCTGATACCCGAGATGGCTACTAAGTGACTGATGGAAGGTAGCATATGCAGGGTGGATGCACTGAGCAAAGGGCTGATGCACATCCCAAGGGGGACAGACAGTTCCAGATTTCATCCTCCTGCTCAGATTGACGTGCAATTTAAAACTGCTCATTTGTTTATTTCTGGAACTTTCCACTTAACATTTTTGGACCATGGTTGACTGAAGGTAACTGAAAACTGTGGAAAGTGAAACCAAGGATAAGAGTACAATTCTGTAAACCCAAAGAATGTGCCACACCAGCATGAACCCCAAGGTCAAATGCGGACTCCGGGTGATAATGATGTGTCCATGCAGGCTCCTCAGTTATAACAAGTGTCCCACTCTGGTGGGGGAGGCTGAGCCTGGGGGGGGGGGCAGAGGTATATGGGACCTCTCTATACTTTCTGTTCATTTTTGCTACGGACCTAAACTTGTCTCTAAAAATAAGATTTATTAAAAGTAATGAATAAATAAAATAGTTTAACAGTTATTGAGAGCTTACCATGTATCAGGCACTTTACATGCATTAACTAATTAAACCTCATGACAACAATTGGAGGTTATTATTATTATTATTATTACATCCCCCATTTTACAGATGAGGAAACTGAGACTCAGAGGGATAAGTCTCTTGCCTAAGGTCACACAGTGAGTAAATGGTGGAGATTGGATTTGGACCCAGACTCTCTGACTTCAGAGCCTGTGGTCTTAACTGTTCCATAGCCGCCTCTTTCTCTCTATACCGAGGAGAGACTCGGGAGATGGGCCTTCATTGCACTACTGTCTGATTCTCCTACGTTCTGATTCTAATATGATAATGACTCAATTCTCGCCTGACTCCAGGGCAAGGGCTGGGCCACTCTTCATCTCCCTGGCACTTCTCAGAAGTCAACAGGTCAGAGCTTTCTGGGGGAGCTACCTCGGAAGAGGTGGAGCTCAGCCCACACTGGGCAAAATGTGCCCTGCCTTGGCTGGGGGTGGGGACGGTGAGAGCACAGAACCCCCCGGGGAGAGACACGGGTCCTGTGCTGACCCAGGCTCTCGCATGACCTGCCCAAACCCTTCTGTCTCTGCTTCCACATGTGGGGTCGCCCGAGAGATGCGCCAAGGTGGCATTGTCTCGATTGGACTTGGGTTTGCATTGTCAGGGGAAGGAAGTAGGGTATTTCTTCTCCCTGCCATGTAACTCTGGGTCATTTTAAACATACAGAGACATTGAAAAGATTTTACAGTGAACCTCCCCGGCCCCCCCATGTCGTGTGGTGTTTCTTCAGTCCCCTTCTGCCTTGTGTTCCAGCGCTGTCCTGGGTGATTTGCATACACACAGGCCTGGTGGGGTGGGGCTCCTCCCTCACATTTTACAGGTGAGGATACTCAGGTCTTGGCAGATAAAGAGACCTGTCCAGGGCCACCCAGCTTGGCAAGGATAGGTCCAGGAACTGCACCCAGAGCTGTGTGACCCCCCCCCCCCAAAGCCTGCTCGTTTCTCTACTCTGTCCTCTGATTTCCTCACAAGACTCCGGAAGTCTCCTTTACAATGGCAGGCAAAGTGCTCCTGGCCCCAGCGCCTTCGGGGGCCTAGAGTAGGTGCACATAGTGATCAGAGGATAGAGTGAGAAGTGGAGGTAAGACACAGGGCACTTCTCTAGGGCAGCTTGTGCTGGGCACGTTACCCTGTGTGTCAACGGCTCCTGCTTGTGGGGCTGCTGCCTCATGTGGAACCCAAAGCTCTAAGGAACCATTGAGCCTTCAGTGTGGCTAGACAGCTTGCAGGGTCCTCCCTGCCCACGGTCTACTCCCCTTCCCACTGCTGCCTGTGTGGTTTGCCACCCACGGAAGCCTGGGTTAGAGCTGTGTCCCGTTACACCGTCCTCAGCCGCCTTCCGTGGCTCCCACTGAACTCCACCCTCTACCTGAGCCCCCTCAGACAAGTCACTCCACCTTCTCCAGGATTGTTGTCCAACGGTGGAGCAAAGGAATAATCAGTGAACCATGGCACGTGTTCGATAGTGTCCAGAAAACTCCCTGAAAGTGCTCAGCCCAGGGCCTGGCGCGCAGTAGGCACACAGGACCGGAGCTGTTCTTGTATCCTTCATCCAGAGCTTCCCAGCAAGATTCGTACCCCTGTGCCCAGCCAGGCCCAAGTGTTCCCGAATGCCACCGCACACTCTGGCCTCCTTGCCTTTGCTCATGTGGTCTGCTCTGCCTGGAATGGCCTTGCAGGTCACATCTCACCTCCTCCTGAAGGTTTTCCAAGGCCTCCCGGTAGGAACGACTCTTTCTCCTCTCCCTTCCCCAGGCCCTTGAGTTCTGTAGTTAGAAGCACTTGTACCAGGCTGTCTGGTGTGACCGTCAGCTCTGCCATTTACTGGTTGTGTGACCATGGATAAGTCGGGCATGCATTCTGTGCCTCAGTTTCCTCATCTGCAAAATGGGCACAGCCCTCCTAATCGTGAGTCCTGAATGAGGCATGCTTTTAAGAGAACATTCTCCCAGTGCCTGCACAGAGCATCCCAGAGCCTGGTGCACGGTAGGCTTGTTGGCTGAGTTGAGCTGACTGTGTTCAGCCTCCGTGTGTGAGACTCAGCCAGGCGGCGGCACTGTGGGTGGGCAGGGTGCTCCGAAAGGCAAACCTCCGGGCCGCTGGCAGGCCTCATGCGGAGCTGAGGCAGGGGTTTCTGTCCTGCACGGGAGTTGGGGGCCCCTCAGTGAAGGGGCGGGCTGCAGCGCCGGCTGACGTGCTCATGGTTAGGGGCTGCGCAACAGTGTCTTGGCCATAAGAACCTGCTCTGGTGACCCGTCGGCCTGAGGTGCAGTCCTGGCTGCACCACCAGCTCACTGCCAGGCCCGCCCTGGGCTGTGTCCTATTCAGTGAAGTAGGACAGCCTGGTTCCCACCCCCAGAGGGACTCAGCACAGCACAGCCGCAGCCCTTCCAGCCTTCCTGCCAGAGTTGTCACCGCAGGTCACTTTGTCTCAGGCCTCGTCTTGGCTGCCACACCTCCCTCTGCCGCGTGCTGGCTTGCGGGAGACTGCTCTTTGTCCAGAGGGATTCAGA
The DNA here is from genome assembly GCA_004027555.1 of Craseonycteris thonglongyai. Classification (NCBI taxonomy): domain Eukaryota; kingdom Metazoa; phylum Chordata; class Mammalia; order Chiroptera; family Craseonycteridae; genus Craseonycteris; species Craseonycteris thonglongyai. Next base: position 15,643 of record PVKE010000311.1, read on the forward strand.
TTTTGAAGGAATAAGTCACCTGAGTCCTGCGGGGCAGAGACCAAGAAGGTCTCTGACTCGACCCTCCCCTGAGCCTCTCTTCCTCTCCTGCTGAGGCTTTTGTGGAAAATCATTTGTTTTCTCTGTGCTTCAAGAAGGCTCTGAGGGCCCATCCGGCTCAGCCTGGCTGGCCTGATGTTGAAACAACGTGCAGTCCCGGGTGAACATGCCAACCTTTGCTCTTAAGTAAATGCAGGGGAGCGTTGCTGCCCGGCCCCGCTGGGCTCGATTTAGGCCTTGCCGGATCTTTGTGGTCTGCCCCCACTGCATTATTATTAAGATTGCTGTGAGCTGCAGAGGCGGGGAGAAGCTCCACCCCTGGGAACACAGTTGGTGTTCAGATGTGGCCCTGACAGTTGTGTGTTTGGAGGTGACAGAGAAGGCCACAGACCCCGGTGAAGCGGAGGGTCTTTCACGTGAGGAGCCTCCCTCAGCTCCGGGTTTCCTGAATCTCCATCTCGTGTCCCACTGCCTCACAGCTGTGCCCATCTTCCTGGTGCTGGATCTTCCCTTGGCCTGTGTCACCTTTTATATCAATGATTTCCCTGCATGTCACCTGACCTACTCAGGGAGCCTCGAGGGCTCCCCAGGGCTTGCAAGATAAAGCCCCACACCCTCAGCCTGGCATTCAAGACCTTCCGCACCTCCACCTACCTTTTCATCTTCATCAGCAGCCATAGACCCCCTTGAGTGTGAACTCTCTGGGGCCAGGGGCTTCAGTCTGCTTATTTACCACAATATGTCCAGTGCCTCGAAGAGACCCTTGTCACAAGCTTGTTCAGCCTGCAGGCCGCATGCGGCCAGGACAGCTTTGAATGTGGCCCAACACAAATTCGTAAACTTTCTTAAAACGTTATGAGATTTTTTATTTATTTTTTTTTAGCTCATAGGCTATCATTCGTGTTCGTGTATTTTATGTGTGGCCCAGGACAATTCTTCATCCTCTGATGTGGCCCAGGGAAGCCAAAAGATTGGACATCCCTGTAGAACCTTGTATATACGTGAATATTTGCTGAGTGAACAAATGAATAACTGAACGAACGACTAAACGAATGATGCAGTGATCTACGGCTTCCCTACTCTCATGCTTTCGCCCTGACAGCCATTTGCTCACCTGTGTCCCACCCTCTGAGCCCCAAATCAGGTCCTGCTGCCTCTGTGACTCCTTTCCTGGTGGCCCAGCCCCTGTGATCCCTCCTACTCGCTCCAGCACCATCTGTTGTGGGACACAGCTAGTTCTCACCCTCCTTGGGGGCTTCCCGGGTGTCACCTGGGGCTGAAGAAAGAGGCAGACCACTCCTGATTGGTAGGCAGTGGGTTTAATAAGCGAGGGAACTTATGTACGAGGCTTGTTTTGGGCAAACGCAGGATGCGGAGATTTCTGCACCCGCCTGCCAGAATATGAAAAATTTACGCAGAGGCCTTAATGGGGCTCCATCCCATACACCCTCCAGATGGTCTCAGCGCCGCATTCCTGTCTCGAGGCTGTGTATCGGGGCAGCTTCCGCAACCGGGGAAGACAAGCAGAACACATATTCCAGAGGCCGAGGAGAGCCTTCAGTTCCCCGGGGTCAGCTTGAGGGTCAACTGGTGGTCACGTCTTCTCGACGACCTCCTCCAACAGACAGCCCGTGCCTCCTTGTTATTTGGCCTTCTTGACACCACACGTGCTCTTACGCTTGGCCGCATGCACACCCTGAGGTCCAGGATGGGTAACGTGCCTCCGCCCCCTCAGCCCCTTCACAGAGGTCCTGTGTGGCTTTTAGTGAAGGTGGGAGGGAAGATTCATCAGGTAGGATGGGCCCCGGGCCACCCCGTCAGCAAACATGCAGCCACAGGTGAGAGAGGGCCTGGTCCTTCCAGGGCAGAGCGTGGTGTCCAGACGGGCTGGCATCTGATGTCAGGTAAGGCCTCAGATAAGCAGGCCCATGAGGGAGGCACAGCATGGGGCAGAGGGGTGGCCAGAAAGTGAAAGAGCCCAGGGGGGCATCCCAGCAGCAGGTAAGGTTCAGAGGTCCAAGGCAGCAGGCAAAGGGGGCCAGGGCTGGGGCCCTGCCATTGGAGAAACTGTCCTTAGAGGGAAGAAGTTACTAGGTAGAGGTCAGAGATAGGCCCCCACTCAAGGCCAGGAAGAAGGGCAGGAACCCTTTGCCACCTCCAGGGGTCTGCAAGTGGAACCCAGGGGTCTGGGGGCGGTGGGAGCCGGGAGGGAGGAGGCTGCTCTAGTTGCACACAGCAGGGGTTTTGTAAATGTGGACTTTAGCTCCTGTAGATATGGTTGCCCCTTTGATGGTCCCTGTGCCTAAGTTACACATGTACAATCTCCCTTGGAAGGCTTTAGAGGACATACACACAGACACATGTGCGCATATACATGCACACACACACATGCACACGTACATGTACACACAATTCAGTGACAGCAAAAGCACGCCAAGCATGACACATGTGGAGGGACTGAATGATCTTTCGGTGACCTCTCTGGGGTCCCCTTCTCTAAAGGCTGGAGCCTGTTGATTTAAGGGTACGAATGAAAACAAAGGGAGTGGTGATTATTCCATTTGGGTGAGGGGCAGGCAGCGGGGCTGGGAGCCTCATGGCCTGAGTTAGACTGGCCCGCCTCCGCCCACTGCAGATCCTAAAGCTCCATTGCTCCTGGCGCTTCTGGGGTCACATACCTCGCAAGAGGGAACAAGTGCAGTAACAATTCTCTTCTGCTTTGTGGGATTCTTTATCCTTTTCAAAGCCCTTTTGTGCAGTTTTCCATTTGATACTCCGCCCTCCATGAGCTAGGCTGGTATTCTTATCTCTGCTTTATAGATAAGGAAATGGAGGCTCAGAGAAGAGGGCTGGTCAGGGCCCCCGCACGGGCTGGGCTGCGGAGTGGGGATTAGAGCCCGGAGCCTGTGACTTGCTGCGCTGTCGCATTTTCCTCCACCCTCTCATGTGTGGTGGTTGTGAAGACAGCTTCCTCTGGCCGGAGCCTCTGCTGCCCTGGCGATTTCTGGGCTGTGTGTGTGGGTCTGTCTGAGGCGAGGGCTGAAAACAGAGGTTGGTCAAGTGCTGCCTCCAGTACCCCCCCCTACCCCATTCAGCTCTTCCTCGGGTCGGCTTTGGGGGTCCTGATGGGTGGCAGGCACTCCTCCCAGCTCCCTTCCCCCTCTGCCCTCTGCCCCCTTGGGACAGCTCCTGGTAGAAGAGTGTGGGAACTGGGGAGTCAGTGGGGTGAGGAGGGGAAGAGAGACTGGAGATGGCCCCATCCTCCCAGAAGGGGGGCAGCAGATGGGGCCGAGCCCCGACTTTGCCAGTATGGAGAGAGCAGAGAAGCAGAACAGCCCAGCTCCTTAGTACCCGCTGAAAGGGTCTATCGTAGGACAGACACCGAAGGACACGCTTCAGGAGAACTTTAAAGGAGAGGTGAGGGGGAAGCCAGGATGGCTCAGTGGGTTAAGTGCTCACTTTGCAGCGCTGGGGACCTAGGATCAAATCCCGGCCCTGGCCCGTGCAGAACCATATGCTGAACTGGGAGCTCCCCCAGTTCAGTTCTCTCTCTGTCTCTGTATCTCTCTCTCTGTCTAAATAAATAAATAAATATTTAAAAAAAAAAAAATTTTAAAGGAGAGGTGAGGAGATTGGAGAGAGATGTGGGTTTGTAGCCAGTCACTCAGAAAGGCCAGGTGTTGACGGAAGGGTCCAAATGAAAATGCAGGGAGTGGTGATTCTGTCCCGGTGAGGGGTGGGGCGGTGGGGTCTGGGCGCCTATGGCCGTACCCAAGATCGCCCACCCGACTCCGGGTCCTGAAGCACAAGCACCTGCACCTCGTGAGGCTGAAATCGGGAGGTCGAGCAGAGGAACTTTCGCTTTCTCTTGTTCAAGTCAGACTCCGTGCCTGAAATGCCACGGCACTTATCCAGCAGGACATCATCGCTGTTTCCTGTTTGTGTCCAAAAATGCTATTGGGGCCACCAGCTTGGCTCAGTTTTTAATTAACAAATTAGCAACTATTCCATCTCATTCCACAAAATAAGCTAGTTTATCATTCAAAGAAATCAGAACCAAGAACTGACTCTGGGTGGTGAGCACATAATGCAATACATAGACGATATAATGTGGAATTGTACCTGGAACCTATGTAATTGTTGCCAACCAATGTCACCCCAATAAATTTAACAGTTAATTAAAAAAGCAATAAAATGTTTCCTAGGAGGAAAAAGAAATGTTATATTTAAGTCCTAATGTCCATTACAGTTGCTATAATTGGGCCAAACATTGTACTCCCTGGTGGCCTAAGGGAAAAGAGAAATACTAGTTACATAAATTTTACCTTTTCTGTGTGAAAAAAAAAAAATCACCCTCATATCTCTGGGGCAAATTAAGTGGTTGGTTATTAACCTTTCATTTTAAAATAACAATTTTTTCATCTAGCGCTTTATATAGAAGAAGCTGAGAAACACAGCATCCTTTTGACAAATGGCAGTAGCAGATTTTCTAAGACTGTGACTGGTATTGTCCGTTCTCCGTGTCAGCTGAAGGCATAATGACAAAACACATAATGACAAATCCAAGCCAGAAGCCTCGGCGCTCGGTCCAATTCAGTAGCTTGATCCGAGATTACATCCTAGGCTAGCTGGAGCGATAGGCGCCAGCCTGCTTTTCTGTCTGTTATCCAAAATGTCATTTCTCTCCATCAGATTTTTGACTCGTGTGGGGCAGTAGATGGTCAAGGTGAGCATCTCTAGCAAAATCTGACATCTAGGTGGTTGGTTGTTTGGCAACAGTTGCCACTTAATTTGAAGCAGTGATCACCACGCTTCCTTGATTGATAATGATCACCCATTAGTAACAAAGGTTAGCGTGCATCCTAATAAATACAATTTTTTCTTTATAGGTTGTATGGAGTGGCCCAAACATAGATATACAGTTGAATCAATGAAATTCACAACTGATGCTCTGGGTGCACATATACAATGTAATAACATGCAAATAAACTAGACTATATACCTAACCTGGGGCCACCCTGTATATAAGTAGACTGACGTCAATTTCCTACATACCTTATCCGTCATACATGAAAATAAGTATTTAAAAGGGATGAGATTCAGATCAACATAGGTAGAAGTTTATCATTGCTTCCTCTCCCCAGGGGGTCCTCTCGTACAATCCTTAGACTAAGCATCTGAGCCTTTGGGTTCCTCTGCAGACTTGGGCTCCTGGCTGAGAATACCTGCAGCCCTGGGAGCTGGATGGGATGGGGTGAAAGCCTCCTCCCTGACCAGTGAGGACTTACCCATCCCTCCCCCAGCTCCCTCTCCCGTCAGTTGGAATAACTCTGAGGCACGTTCTGCACCGTCCCCAGTGACAGTGGCGGTGGTGGGGGTGGCTGGATTGAGCTCCAGTTGTCCACAGTGGTAATTTGCTAGGCAACGCACCCTTTATTAGCTGCCTTCCCATTCCTGTCCCTCTTTCCTGTGCTCTACCAGTATATCCTGTGATGACCTCCCCAATGAACTGGTGCTCGGCTCTGTCTTGGATTCTGGCTCTGGGGAAATCCAAACTAAGACAGCTTTCTCTGGCAGGAATTGAGGAACCTCTCAAGACTCTTGTCTTCTCGCTTCAACCTAGAGAAAGGCCCCTAGTTTTTCCTTCAAAACCAGTCCTATGTCTTTTCCCACAAATGGACAGTCCTCTTCCTGGTGTGATGATTCTGGTCTGGAAGAGATCCTTATCAGCCCTGCCACGCCCCCACCATGAGTAGGAGGAATTCCACAAAGCTCCCAGGGATGGCCAGAGTTGGAGCCCTGTGGCTTCCTGCCAGGGGAACGGGAGCAGAATGCCCCCCATCCCCCCAGTAACTAAGTTCAGCTCCCTGCTGTACAAACTTATTGAAGATAAACACTTTAACTTTGAGAGGATGATTGCTGAAGGCCATTGATTTTTGCTTTAGAACAATTGATCTCAGACAATTCTTTCTGACAATAGGCAGATGAAGGACCACTTGTCTATCATGGATACTCCTGGTTTATGACAGTAAAGTAGAGCCCATCTTTCTGAGTGCTATGGGCAGTGGGGAACATGGGACATAGATTTGCAGCATCTGAAGGCATTTTGATTCTTTATGTGATAAATAAAAGTTTCTGACTAGTAATCCCAGGTATATCCTTGGACAGTTATTGACAGAAATTGAAGTAGGAACTGCTGCATCCTTCTGCGTTTTACTCCCTAACCTCTGCAGCCAGGTACTGCTGCCAGCTTCCATGAGTAGGTTTAGGTGAAATTGGGGCCTACGCAATGTTGTGCTGTCCGCCAGTGGACATTGACTGAATGCTGATTGCAGGGGTGGGAGACTCCCCACAGGCAATTTTTTTAAAGATTTATTTTTGTTTTTGACAGAGAGAGAGACAGAGACAGAGACAGAGAAAGACAGAGAGAAAGGGGAGGGCCCAGAGCAGTCTCCATAGTTGTATATAATCAGTTTTCGACATAGTTTCGTTCCACACAGGTAGGTGAGGGGCTGTGCAGGGTGGGAACTGGGCTGGGGGCCTCCCGCATGGGAGGCAAGCTGGGTGCCAAACCGGGGGCCTTCCACATGGGAAGCACACCCTAGTTTAGCATATGGGTCCACACAGGCCGGGGCTGGGATGCAACCCTTGGACCCCGGGGCTGCAAAGCGAGTGCTCAACCCACTGAGCCATCCCAGCTTCCCCACCACAGGCATTTTGACCCTAGAAAGGAATTGGGATCTGGCCCACTGTTTTCAAGGCTCACCTTCTGTCCCACTCTGACCTCAAGCCCCTCTGAATGCTGATGAGAAGCTTCCTGGATTCAGACAGATGCAGGATGGAATCGTGGCTCTGCACTTGGCTCCCTGGCTGACCTTTGACAAATCACTGCACCTCTCTTGGCCTTAGTCTCCTTTATGTAAACTAGAATGACTGCTTGGTCAGATCGTTATAAGTATGAATTGATATCATTCTTGTAAAGCCCTCACTATGGTGCCTAGCTCATGGCTGTGTGACCTTGGGCAAGTTACCTTACTTCTCTGAGCTCCATTTTTCCCACCTGTCAAGTTAGGTTGCTGACACCTCCTGGGGTCGTTGTGGAGACTAAATTGATTAGCTTTACATGTATGGAGCATTTGTCACAGGACCTGGCACATAGGAAGTGCTCAGTAAGAGTTAGCTATTATTAGTATAATTATGATTCACTCTTACATGATAGAAGTAATAAAAATAATACCTATCTTGTCAACCTTAGCCATAGGAGGGCTGAAAGATCAAATGAGATGATGGATTTCTGAAGATCATTCATTCATCTATTCAATAAATATTTCTTGAGCACTTACTATGTGTCAAGCGCCATTGTAAGCATTGAGGAATAGCAGAGAATAAAATGGCAAAAACCCTTTCCCACAGAGCCTGCCTTCTGGTGGGGACACTAACCACAAGCAGAATCATTACAGTAAAACACAGAGAGTGCTTGATAATATTAAATTCTAAGGGGACTGAATAAGCAGGGGTGAGGAAGAGGAGGTGAGAGGAGGGGACATGTGAAGCATGATGGGGCTCCCCAGGGCCTCGGGCTTTTGAACAGACACCTGAAACAGTGCTTTGAAGCTGGAACATGTCACACACATGCGAGGGACTGTGATTGGCTTCTGCCCTGCAGATGCCCGTCTGCCAGGAGTGGGCTGAGCGGGCTGCCCATGGTCCAGCCAGAGGACCCTGGCCTGGCCCGTGATGGGCCCGTGCTTCTGGGGAAGGAAACTGGCAAATCCGGTCCGGGTTGGGCAGATTACGTGACCAACCCTTACGGCCCCTTTTCAGCGGCCTCGGGCCTCCTTTTGGGTGGCGGGTGGGGAAAAAGGCTTAAAATTAGGGCCACAGGGTGTTCTGCCAAAAGGACCATTTCAGAAGCAACCCTAGAGGTTGGGTGCTGAGTGCTGTGCTAGCCACCTGTCCCAACGCTGCCCTGGCTCCTGACTTAGTTTCCGTCCTGAGAAAGCAGTCTGGTCCTGGTCTAGGAGATGTGACCTCCACCTCCACCTGCCCCTGCAGCTAGGTGCCTGTCCCCATTCAATGCACCCGGGACCCTTCCCCAGATGCGGTGCCCCCAGCTCTGCTCTGCGCCTTCCTTCCTAATTCCTGGGTTGTACCTCTGTGGGCAGATGACTCACCTTTCTCCACCCCCAACGTGGGCTCCACCCTTGGGTGCCTGAGCCCTTACCCTGTACCCCATATCCCAGCAGTTCCGTGCTGCCTGCCCATCACGGTCTGGTTCCTACGGGGCCCTCATCCCTGCCACCCTTTCCTCCCACTTCTGAAGTTCCCCAGAGCAGGGCAGGGTGGGGTTAGAGGGGTGTAATGGGAACTGTAAACCCTGCAGGCAGGCATTCACGGACACAGCCGGGGCCTAGAAGCCCCTTGGGCTGTAACCAGTGGGAGGCACCCATCGGTGGTTCTGGGGGCCTGGAGACCTGCCTTGCTCCCCTTACTGCCTTGAACTGAAATTCAAGCTGCGTCACAGGCTGGGAGAGCGGCTCCCTGAAACACACTAGGGTGACAGGGAGCGTCTAGAGGAGCTGCAGAGTGGAGTGAGGGAGCTTCTTTGAACTATGAGCTCCTCTTCTATGACATGGGGACAATAACCCCACATTCCAAAGCCATCGGGAGGGCTGCGTGAGGTAGAGAGTGCAGGTGGAGCATTGAGCACAGTGCTTGGCACATGGGGGGGAATCCAATAAATAAAGGACAGCCGTGACAATGAAGATGCTGCTCCTGGTAGTTGGACATCAACCAGCTGTTCATGTACGAACCCCCCAATAGACAGTTATCAACTGTCCCCTGCGTGCAGGCCCTTGGATGATGCTGGAGACATAGAGTGAACTAGACATGGGGCCAGTTCTTGGGGAGACCACAGTCTTACTGGGGAGGCCGTGTTGCGTTGCAAGACCCTAGGGCCTTGCCCTAATGGAGGAGACCAGCAGTAGGGAAAGGTCGTGGAAGGGCTCCTGTTTGAACCTGATGGAAAGGGCCCCATGAGGGGGGCTATTAGGCCACTTTCCTCATGGGAGGCAACCTGCTGGGCGGGGCCTTCCATCCCCAAGTCCCGATCACATTCACGGGCACCTGTTCTAGTGGAGCCCTTGGGTCTTCCAACCAGGGCTTGAGGGAGTGGCATGGCCAGCTTTGTCCCCTATAAGGTGGATCTAGACACCGCTGCCCCTCCCCTGCCATTCATTCAGCTCTGCCTACTCTGTCCCGGGCACCCTCTGCTCTGAAGTCACAGTCGGGAACAAAACAAATCTTGGTCTCTGGATTAATAGAGCTTCATATCTAATTGGAGGAGAGTTGGGCAATAAAATGGGCCTAGTTCCTGCCAGGGTAGGAATGGCCACTGTGGACTGAATTTGGTCACATCCCTTCCAGGACCCAGGCTGGGCTTGGCTAGCCTTCACACCACCCAAGTGGGGCCTGGTTTAGGACCCAGACTGGACCTGACAACCATGGCACTGCTCAGGCTGGGTGTGGCCACCCCTGGCTCCTCCCAGGCTGGGTGTGACCACCCTGGCTCCTCCCAGGCTAGGTGTGGCCACCCCTGGCTCCTCCCAGGCTGGGTGTGGCCACCCCTGGCTCCTCCCAGGCTGGGTGTGACCACCCTGGCTCCTCCCAGGCTAGGTGTGGCCACCCCTGGCTCCTCCCAGGCTGGGTGTGGCCACCCCTGGCTCCTCCCAGGCTGGGTGTGGCCACTCCTGGCTCCTCCCAGACTGGGTGTGGCCACTCCTGGCTCCTCCCAGGCTAGGTGTGGCCACCCTTGGTTCCTCCCATACTGGGTGTGGTCACCCCTGGCTCCTCCCAGGCTAGGTGTGACCACCCCTGGCTCCTCCCAGGCTGGGTGTGGCCACCCCTGGCTCCTCCCAGACTGGGTGTGGTCACCCCTGGCTCCTCCCAGGCTAGGCCTGGCCACTCTCCCTTTCCCAAGGCCAAGAGACAACCTGAGAGGCAGGAACTGGCAAGGTCTGTGGACCGAATGTCTCTGCTAAGGGTGCCTCTATCACTCCTAGTGTGGCTGCAGCCTTCTCCTGGCCAGTGCTGCAGAGTTAGTGTGTGTGGGGGCGCTGGCTCCCCATCACCGTGTGTGGCGTTGAGCTCTGGAATTATATTTTTTCTGATTTAACAACTGCAAGTGTTTGCTGCAGCTTTACTGCCTTAAAAATGTTTTCTAATAATCCCCAGGTGTTTCTCTCGCATACAATAGCCTGGTTTGTTACAGCCCAATTAAATCCTTATTTGAGACGCTTAATTAAAACTCTGAACAGAACAAGCCCCATAAAGCTTGCTCTTTGCCAGCCTCATGCCGAAAGTGATTTTCCCAGGGCTGCCCCTGGCATTTGCCATTTTCCGTTTTGACTTGGTGGTGGTGGAGGGCGGGGGGGGGGGGAGGCATCCAGCTCTCTACGTGGGGAGGCCCATGGATGCTGAGCTTGGTTACCTAGAGGCACAGGGATGAGTTTCTTGAACCCTTGGTTCCCAGTTCCCCAGTTGGCCTCCCTGGCTGTCCCAGAGCAAGCTTTCTCAGCCTCTGCACAACTGACATTTTGAGCCAGGTATTTCTTTGTTGTGGGGGCTGTCCTGTGCATTGTAGGACGTTTAGCAGCATCCCCAGCCTCTGCCTACTAGATACTGCTAGCACTCTCCCTCCATGTTGTGACTGCAAAAAAATATTGCCAGACATTGCCAAATGTCTCCTAGGGGACACAAATGACCCTCTGCTGAGAACCAGCGTCTTAGAGAGAGGCTCCTTCCCAACACCGGGAGCCAGGGCACAGCTAGGTAGACCCTGGAACCTAATTCCCAGTCCCCACCTCAGACCAAGTCCTAAGAGAATGGGGAGCTCTAGGGTACAGACATAGCCCTGTGCCCCCTCCAGGAGCAGGACACCAGCAGGGAGGGTGAGAGCGAGTCCTACCCTGGAACCCTCAGACACGCATCTGCAGAAAGAACCAACTTCTTTTCACATCTTGTTGGTCTTCCCTTGTTCTCCTATCCCTTCCCTACTCAGCTTAGGACAGAATGGAGCCAGATTCTTTTTCTCATTTTTTTTTTAAGATTTATTTTTATTCTTTTTGATAGAGACAGAGAGAGAGAGACAGAGAGAAGGGGGAGGGCCCAGAGCAGTCTCCATAGTTGAACATCATCAGTTTTCAACATGGTTTCATTCCACACATGTGGGCAGGTAGCCACACAGGATGGGGGGCCTCCTGCATGGGAGACACGCCCCCTCGAGCAGGGGTCGAATGAGGAGGCGAGCACCAAACTGGGGGCTTCCCTCATGGGAAGCACACCCCAGTTCAGCATATGGGTCCACACGGGCCGGGGCCGGGATTCGATCCTTGGTCCCTGGGGCTGCAAAGCAGGCACTTAACCCACTGAGCCATCCTGGTTTCCCCGCCAGATTCCTTCGAGCAGAAGCTCAAGGTAGGGTGACCAGCTTGTCCTGGTTTTCTAAGACCTCTCTGGGTTTGGTACTGAAAATCCCAGATCCTGGGAAGTTCAGTCTGAGCAAACCGGGATGGGCGGGAGGCCTGTTCACCTCTCATCTCATCCTGGAAGAATGAGTTGTTACCGATAAGCCACCTACCCTCTGTGCATCCTGTTTAACCCCACAACCTGGTGAGTTCAGTGTTAGCTTCATTTTATGGGTGAAGAAACCGAGGCCCATGGTGACTGGCCCGTGTGACATGACAGTGGAGAGCAGGATTTGAACCAGTCCTGCCTCTTCTCACTTCGCTCCCAGAAGCCTTTTCCACAAGATCCTGGACAGGGAGGACTTGCACACTTTGGATGCTGATCCACAAAGTGTCTCTTTGGCCTGCCCTGGCCATGGAGGAGGTGGATCCGCATTCCTGGTGCTGAAGCCCAGGTGGTGGGGATGGGAAAGCCAGGCCTCCAGGAGTCAGCTGTGGGGTCCTCGGTCTTCCAGAGGCTCCCGTGAGTTCTTCACTTGCCTGGTGGCGGTTCCAGCTCCAGGAAGAAAGAGAATGTGACTGGGGGTGCTGCTCAGGGCCCCATTCTGACTAATAAGAAGGTAGTGAAGAGACCTGACTGGGACCAGCTCTGTGGTGTCCGGGGAGCATGCAGGTGACATATTGAAGCTCAGAGGACACATGAGCAGGGCTCCTTGGCCTGAGACAGGGCACAGCTGGGTGCGGGGTGGTTCATCAGGAAACCTGTGTGGTTGTGTAAGGAGCTCTCTGGAGAGATTGGATGTCCAGGGGTCGTAGCTAAGGGTGGGAAGCAGGGAGGTTAATCAGGAAGGCACATCACAAGGGACGTGATTCCTGGGACACATCACTCCCTAGGAGGCATTTCAGATGCGGCACCTGTACTGCAGTATATAGAATATGCTTAGAGAACGTCACCATAAGATATGATAATAGCTGTTATTTATCGAGTGCTTACTATGTGCCAGATACGGTATTAAACATTCTCCATGTGTTATTGGAAGTAAGGGTCACCCTGTTTTTTCAGATGAGGAAACTGAGGCAGATGGTGGCTCCTGCCCAAAGGCACACACGTAGTCAGTGCTGGAGGCAGCATTGAGGGGCTTTGCACACCAGGGCTCAAATTAGGGTTCGGCCACTTCTTCGCTGTGTGGCCTCTGGTCAGTTGTCAATCTCTCTTTTCTAGAAAGGAGGTTGTAG